>CAOJCR010576469.1:0-10177 GCA_948330485.1 Euphorbia neoarborescens | reverse complement strand
AAATCTTTATCAGTGTCTTAATAATTCATAGAAATTAGAATTACTCAAATCGGATTTATACACGAGGAGAAAAGTAAAAATTACAGCAGGCTATTCAACTTCGAAAATTCAGCAAAACAACAAAGTAAAGCTAGTGTACACAAACCTTTTTAAGCCTTTAACTTCACTCTTCTACCTTCTTCTCCCTCCCCTTTCCTTGATTTGTTCCCTCTAAAATTAACCATACTTTAATTTTTAAGAAATATAATATGTAATTAAGTTAACTAATGCTTGGACACAGTTATCTACCAATGTTCATGCTCTTATGACCTTGTTGTACGTAAAAATTCATAACTCACTCTTAACATGTTCAAATTCATTGATTCTTATTTGATTTTACTCCTAACATAAAAAAAATCACAACATATTAAAATTTCATAATTTTTTTACCATCATAAGATTTATTATAGAATTTCTATCTCACCTTTGATTCTGCCCGAATTCACCTGTACTAGTTCTTACAAAAACTCTAATAACTTTCTCTACACAAGCTTAATCGATTTAATTCTTTTTCATACTTAAATTAGACATATATAAGTATAACATATCAAAAACTCAAAATTTTTTGGGCTATACAACAAATACAGCATAATTTCAAACACACCTTATTTCTTTGATAGGGAAGATTTACATATATGAACTTATAAAAATTCTATCTCCTAAGATAATCACTTAAAAATTATCAAATTTTGCAGATATAATCCTAAGACATAAAGAAACAAATCTTATTCTTATAGCTTCTTCTAATTCGAATGATAACCATATGAAAATCGTGCTATAAGAGATAGGAACTTACCTTTTCCTTCACCTTTCCCTCAACTATGTTTTTGCTTCTCTTCTTCCTAAAGTTGAGTTTCTGCACTTTCTTTAGCTTTCCACAGATTTTTAACGTTGAAAAAAAATCTATTTATCCCACTTAATATCTATCTAATCCTACTTATATGTGTACTAATTCAATTGGACCAATTGTTACACTTTTCTTCCTTCTTTTTTTTCCCTCTTTTACTAATAATAATAATAATAATAATAATAATAATATTAGAATTTTCTTAGGCTTTTTATTTTCATTCGATTAAATCCTTTAACATCTAAAATAAGATAATTTCTAGCATTGCATTTTCGTATAGTCAAACTTGCATTCTTTACCTCACACCGTGCATCAATTTGAAACATACTAATTATAAATTTTCTTATACCAAAATTTATCTTCAATTACATTGTTAATGAGCTTAAACAATATTGTTCGAGATATTCAAATTTTGGGTCGTTACGCTAGGTAGATACAATTTTCATATATTATTCCATCCAAACTGCTGCTCCATCAACAAAGGAGGAGTACACTGCGATTTTAACCAATAATAGGCCGATTTTATTGTGTAACAACCTTTGTTTTCCAATTCCCAAATGATTTCATCTCTTACGATCGCACAACAATAAATGGAATTCTGTAGAAATATATTTGTAAGGACCAGTTTGGGGCTGCGGAAAAGGTGGTTTTAGAAAAATTGATATATACATATTTTTTTAAAAAGTTGTAGCTTTGAGGTGGTGGAAAGCTATCACAAAAAAATTTTAATTGTGTTAGTTTGGTATTGATATCACAATCTTTAAACCTATTTTTCCAGTGATACTTTTTGAAAAAGCAGACCGACAACTGTATGACAGCAATTCCAAACTAACTCTAACTAATGTAGAACTGATTTTCTTACCACAGTGATGATATGTTTAATCTTATACCTTGTGATCATTATCCTTGATTAATGATTAATCGTGATGTTCCCCTTGAAGATGAAACACATTCAATTTCTACCATACCGATATTAATATCCACGGGAATTCTCGTGGTATCTCCGTAGGGAGTACTATTTTTAATATATTAATATATATTATAATAATTTAGATTATTAAATATTATTAGCTATCTAATGTTCTTCGTGAAAATAGCTTCCCGTCGATCTTCGTTGTTACTTTTCGAAAAACCTGAGAAGAACAAATAAGTGACACCGGTGTCTCTTTTGTAGGACTCTCCGATGCTTAAGTCAGAATTTAATATTAGAAATAATTGAATTGAAGAGAAAATAATAAGATTAGAGTTACTTACAGTCAAGTAGAATCATTTACCTCTGGTTGAGGATTTTATGTCTTTTTATAGGCTTTTAGGAATCTTAATTCTATTAGGATTATTCCAAAAGAACTAGAGATTGAATAGGAATATATCTCTTTCCTATTTAGAGTTAGATCCTGATTAGAAGATAGTTGCTTGATCAGCCCGTCTGTTGCTGGATTAGTCCTATCCGGTATTAGCGAATAAGCTAATCTGGTTCTTGATGCTTTATTGATCCGGTATTCCTATTTAGGTCATCCAGTCAGATCGGAATGGTGATCTAGTCATCCGATCCACTCGGTCTTTTGTAATATCAATCCGGTAATATTGATCCGGTCATCCGGTCTTCAATTCAATATTCGGTAATGGTGATCCTTCATCCAGTTCTTTACCGCCCATCCAGGTTATAACTGCCCCGAGGAGAGTATTTTACTTATTGTTATCAGAAGTCCCTCCCTCAAGTATGTAAACCTTTTAAGATTATGTTTTTTGAGTTGATCCGGTAAAGGCGAATAAGCCGATCTAATTCTTACTATGATAATGATTCGGTGCTCCAAGATGACGTCATTCGGTTAATACTGCGTCCGGTATCAAGGATCTGAGTCGGGGTAAAAATGTCACTAATTGTCATTAGTAGTCCCTCCCTAGTAATTTGAGACCTTTTAAGGTTGATCCGAATGTCTTCTCGCTTTTAAAGACTCAGCTTCTCAGTCTTATATAGATTCGGCTTCTACGTTCGTCTTCTGATTCGGTCCGGTCAATTTTTTTAACTTGATTCGGTCAATCTCTTTGATTCGGCTCTTGCAATCTTTTGATTTGGCTCGTACCGCTTGAATTCTCATGTGTGCAGATAATATTTTATTAGTATGGAGGAAGAACTGGTTAAAAAAAGAATGGCAATAGTATTATTTAGTTCCTATAACTTTTTGGGTAGAAACAAGGTCCCAATTCTTCCCCACATCATCTGCAGAAAAACATTTATTTTAAATGAAATAAATTGCTGGAATATTCTTAATCTTCAACAACTCTATTTTGCAAGGTCTCTGAAATGACCCCACCAATAATTAATTTCTTTGCAATCTCAACTGTTAAAGGTAGTCCCCTGCGCATGGGGAGGGCAAGTAGTCAAGCTGTATTTTTAGCCTCGTCTAAGTCCACAGCGAGCACGCCTTTGCCATGCTAAGCTTGCCATCTCTACCGCCTACTCCGTCGTAAACGCAACATAGCCCTCCTCCGAAAAACTTCGATTGAGTCAGCGCCAAATCGCATCTAAGTCCCCTGTTCGTCAGCCCAAATCACAGCCGTGAGTTTTCTGGCTTTGTTCTTCAATTGCAGTCCACTCCGCCTCCGATCACTCATCGACAGCCTCGTCAATTTGCCGCTGCTGGTCGATAACCTCCACTTCATGATTCGTGGAAACGCATCAGCCACTGCTCTCCCTTTCGTTGAATCGTAGCTCTTGATTTCTACTGCTGCCTTTTTTAGATCTGAATTGTTTAAACCCTAAACTCTATTTGTCGCACCAATGATAAAAAGGAAAAACAATAACAACAACAACAACAACAACAACAATAATAATAATAATAATAATAATAATAATAAAGGTTGGGAAGTGATTGTATCACGAGTTTTTATATAATTGATGTGTTGAATTTGTATCTGAAATTTGTTCGGAATCTGTTGAAATAATTTTCACAGATCCATGCTCATTGCACTAATAATGTTCTCCGTGAAAATAGCTTCCCGTCGATCTTTGTTGTTACTCGTTGGAAAACCTGAGAAGAACAAATAAGTGACATCGGCGTCCCCTTTTGTGGGACTCCCGATGCTTAAGTCAGAATTTGATATTAAAAATAACTGAATGAAGAGAAAATAATAAGATTAGAGTTACTTACATTCAGTTACTTCTGGTTGAGGATTTTATGCTTTTTTTATAGGCTTTTAGGAATCTTAATTCTATTAGGATTATTCCTAAAGAATTAGAGATTGAATAGGAATATATCTCTTTCCTATTTAGAGTTGGATCCTGACTAGGAGATAGTTACTTGATCAGCCTGTCTGTTGCTGGATTAGTCCTATCTGGTATTAGCGAATAAGCTAATCTGGTTCTTGATGCTTTATTAATCCAGTATTCCTATTTAGGTCATCCAGTCAGATCGGAATGCTGATCCGGTCATCCGGTCTATTTGATCTTTTGTAATATCAATCCGATAATATTGATCCGATCATCCGGTCTTCAATTCAATATTTGGTAATGGTAATCCCTCATCCGATTCTTGCTGTCTATCCGGGCCATAACTGCCCGGAAGAGAGTATTTTACTGATTGTTATCAATATCTTTTTAAAAATATATATATAAATAATACACTGTAAGAAACTAAGAAATCTTATATCGTTTCACTACTTCATTTCAAAAAAAGAAAAAACTCTTTCTCTATTTTTTATAAAATTAATTTTAAAATTTATTTAAATGGGAAATAGAGATCCTCGCGGGAATGAGAATGAGACCAAATTTTTTTCCGTGACGGAAATGAGAATAGTATAACATTTTCCATCTCCTCCCCTCTCTGTCCCATCGCATCCAACGATCATTCCTAATTATGAAATATTAGATTCATTATAATATCTACAGCGATCGAGTTGTCATTAGCATGAAATTATTGATGTTTCAATCCTTACTCTAAATTCTGATAGCATATAATTTATCCACATGATTTTACGACATCGTTTGTATAATGTTTTTGTATTCTAAGAATAACATCACTTTGACCCCAAAAAAATTACACCAATACACTTTGGCATAAATGTCAACTTTTTGGAATTATGCAATAATTCTATATGATATCCTCCCCCTTTCTAAAAAATGGTAATTTTTGTTATTTTGCTTTGGATAATTATAAATATTTTGTGTAAATTACATAATTTTTTTATAAATAGATTAAAATTACATAATTTTTAAGACTTTAGTATACTTTTTTACTTGATAATAGAATAAAACTATATTTTTCAAAAATATCTAAAATTTATTTAGAAAATATTATAGGATAAAGTTTAAAAAGGTACCTTGTTGATTAACATTTTATCAAAACAAAGGCTAAAGAATATTTTATATCAAAACAGAAACTGTGATTTTTTACCGTTATCAAAGTAAAGAATTTTTTTAATATCGTTAAAAATGATGATGTGATAGGAATAATTTTATCATTTTGTTAAATTTATTTTAATATTTAATTAAGGTTACATTCTAATAATCCATCTTACTTTTTCTATTAAATTCTAATAACTCATTATATATATATATATCAGGGGCGGTGCTGGAGTGTGGCGAGAAGGGGCACTAGCCACACCCTCTGTGCGGAAAAAATGGGGGAGAGTTGAGACGGTTGAGTATCTGAATTAGAAGAAGATTGAGCTGCTGGTTTTTGCATTGGACGTTGTTGGGAGAGCTGTTGATTTTACACCGGACGTTGTTGGGTGGGCTGTAGAAGGTTGAGCTGCTGATTTTTACACCGAACATTGTTGAGATGACCGCAGAAGGTTGAACGTTCAAATAAGGAGGAGCTTGAGAAGTATGTTTAGCCGGAGGTTGAGATACCGATGTTGCATTGGACGTCGTCGTATGGACAGCAGATGGATGAGCTTTCGAACTAGACGGATGTTGAATAGTTGGTTTTGCGAGAGGTTGAGCTACTGGTTTCGCCTGAGGTGTAGCTATAGGTTTGGCTGTGGGTTTGGCCGCCGGTCGATTATGCTGTGTCGACATGTTTTTTAAAATTTTATACCAATTGAATTATTGTTAATTGATAACGGGTACAAGCTAGGTCACCAAGGCTTCTTCCGTTATCTCAGGATGGAGTGGTTCTTCAATCCTACAAAACAAGGAGCACACCGGAGATGGGATTTTCCGATGGTTCCCCTCCGATTCCTAAGTCAGGATAGAGGATATTAATTGTAGGAGATAAAGTGTTAGTGTAATAAATTTAGATACCTTGTGGTTGGTGAGTTTTGGGATTTATATAGACCTATCGATCCTTACGTGTCGTGCCTTTATTGGTTGGTATAGAGAGGATGCCTCTTACTGTCAGGCGTAGAAATGTACGGTTTCATAATTCACGTTGTCATTGTGTCACCTCAGTCAGTCTGACTCGAGCATGTCCATCAAGGATTATAGCCCTGGTCTTGTCGAACCATAATGGAGCCAAATCGCATTAATTGTTGCATTAAATGCTAAGATTTCTCCTCTTTGTGAGAGATTTCCTAAAGCGTGCCAGAGTTATCGACAGATCCGGCCTTTTTCCTGCCGGTCAGAGAAATAAGTATAGAAACGAGGAATCACTTCCTGCCCCGTTCTCTTACGGCTGGAGGTAGATTCTTTAGGATCCGGCGTTGGGGTCCCCAACTGTTAAGGTGGCGACAGTGGGCACAATTGTGTGATACCCATTAGCTGTATTTAATGTTTTGCGGAGTCTTGATAAGGAACTTGCGGGCCAGTGGTTTTTCGATCGAGAAAAGATTTCAAAGGCCATTAGTATGTCGACATGTGCCTGATTTCGAAATAAAAGTGCATTAAAGAGTGGAAAGACGTTTGGGCTACCTGAAGCATTTCCCCGAGTTGTCTTTATGTGGGGCTTATATATACTCTGCGATATGCCTCGGTTTCCTTTTCTAACTGGCTCTGTTCCTCTTCCCTCATGCCCAATGGTTTTCTTCGTTCCTTCCTTTTGATCTCCAAATCATTGAGAACACACGCTTGTGCACAGGTATACCAACCACTGCAGCGACGATTCCCGAGGCAAAATAAGAGAAGTGCAGGGAGAAGGGAGTGAAATGTTAAGGTTTCAGGACATCGGCCTTCACCGATAGTGATTCCCTCCGATTCTGAGGTGGATATGGAGGGTTTGAAGAAGTTGCGGATGGCACAATTGTACCATCATAATGCTGAGGAAAAGGGCATCGATACGACCTCCAAGGTGGATGGCAGCAGACCAGGTGGCACCGTGGGGGAAAAACGACCCCGTCCCCAAGAAACAGAATCTGATGTGGTGACCTCAGGCTCGATTGGCCCGATTTTTGGAAGCGTTAGCAAGGATGAGCCTACTCCTAAGAAGATCCACTTGGAGGAGGTGAGATGTCGGCACCTTAGGACATTTGTTCAGAATGTTCGTTGTGGGTACTTCGTATTCGTCCATCTTTTTTGATATTTCGTTGATATCATCTTTGTAGGGAGCTGCACAGAGATTGGAGGTGCCGCAAGACCCGATAGTGATGGAGCTAGATGGAGCGGAGGAGTCGATTTCTGTTGTCGAGAGAGGTGATGAGGCGGGGTTGGCAGTTCCCCTGGAAGGGCAAGAGGTTCCTCCTCCCACTGCCGAAGTGATACCTGAGGAGGGAGCCGGGGAAGATACCGTACCTGTGGACTCTAAGAAGAACTCCTCTGGAGAAACGTCTAAGGATCCGGCCGCGGTCTAGGAGGAAGCCCGAACTAGTGCCATCCCCTTGAGCCACGAAGTACCTCAGGTGGCGGGCGTGAACTTCTCAATCGCCCCCCAGAGTACAACCGGGAAGTCTCCTCCTCTGGCGGCCATACCGAGAGCGAGCCAATCCTCCCACCCCATCCCTCCGATTCCTCCTCATCATGACCTCCCTTACGACGAGCTGTACAACATGTTTGCCGGTCGGACTCGGAGGTTATCCCAAACGGAAGATGTCGTGATTTCTGGGAGATGCTTCCGGGAACTGATGAAGGTAAAATTTCTTTTTGAATAGTCTGAATGAAATGGACAGTTGTAACCACCAATTGTTGGTTTGCAGGTGACAAGTGATGTGATCCATTTGTGATCCCAGGTGGCGGAGGATCGCCTCGAGTTGGCGGGCGCCGAGGAGCGTTTGAGGCAGGTAACGGAGGAGCTCGCTAACGCCAAGGAGCATCTGGCAAAATGTGACTCGCTGGAGGCCACTATGACCGTGAAGTAGGTTCAAATGGAGGCCGCTTTGCTGGCACAGGATGAAGCCCTCGCCCGTCTTGTCGAAGCTCAAAAAGATGCCGACGAGGAGCTCGGTCGAGCCATACAAGATCGTCATGACCTTGAGGCCCACCTGCTAAAAGAGAAGATGCATCTTTTGGCCGAGTTGGACACTTCTCGCCGACTCCTGGAAAAGGGACGGCTAGAGCTTGTCGGCCTTTGTTGGGACAGAGATGAGGCCTTACGGGTGCGGGAGGCCTTGAAGAAGGAGAGGGAGGACCAAGACTATTGGTTCTTCCAGAGTCACCGTTTTTAAGGTCAGCACTGTATCGATAAAGCCCGACGCCGGCCGGAGGAAGTGCTTGTATCTGCAGAGGTGGACTTTCCTTCTGAGAGTGAAGTTCTCTCAAGAGAGCCCGCTTTTTTGAAGCACGTCAAACGGGTGATGTAGGAAAGAGGAAGGAATACCCTTGGTCTTCTGACGAAGAGGGTGGGGGAGAGTGACCACCGTTTGCTACTACTGCTGTTGTTTTTTGGTTTTTTTTTTTTGGACTTGTTCATAGGATCTTGGAGTGATGTGTATTAGCTACCTCTGGTTTTGAATATAAATGAACTTTTTGATTTGCTTATGCCTTTCTGTTCTGCCGATTTCATTTTGTTTGTTATGATTTTGGCTATCCCCTGTTAGAGAGTGATCGTTACCTTTCGAATCGTCGGGGCGGATATGAGTGATATGGATTCCTTTAAGGAGAGAGACGATTTCCTTGTGTTTGAAAAAGGGATGCACATCGTTTGAAGGGTGGCAAACCAGCCACCTTACAACTAAGTGATCTGCCACCAAGGGAGTGATGCTCGATCCCTTGGGGTGGAAAAACGAGCCAGTGAGAGGTGACGGATTAGCCACCTCATGAGTAAGTTACCGACCGCCAAGGGAGAGATGCTCGATCCCTTGGGGCGAAAAAACGAGTCAGTGAGGGGTGACGGATCAGCCGCCTCATGACTAAGTGATCGATCACCAAGGGAGAGATGCTCGATCCCTTGGGGCGAAAAATGATTCAGTAAGGGGTGACGGATCAGCCGCCTCATGAGTAAGTGACCGGCCGCTAAGGGAGAGATGTTCGATCCCTTGGGGTAAAAAAACGAGTCAGTGAGGGGTGACAAATAAGCCGCCTCATGACTAAGTGTCCTGCCGCCAAGGGAGAGATGCTCGATCCCTTAGGGTGAAAAAATGAGTCAGTGAGGGGTGACGGATCAGCCGCCTCATGACTAAGTGTCCTGCCGCCAAGGGAGAGATGTTCCATCCCTTGGGGTGAAAAAATGAGTCAGTAAGGGGTGACGGATCAGCCGCCTCATGACTAAGTGTCCAGCCGCCAAGGGAGAGATGCTTGACGACGCTCAAGTGTAACACTTAAAAGCGGGTCTTTCAGGGGCAGTGTATTGCGTCGATGTCAAGTAATAAATCTAGTAAGACCAGGTATCAATCCACGGGATTTATACCACAATCACCAAACTACTTGGTTTCCTAATTGTTTGAGTGGATAATAAAATTTGGATAAAATAATTAAACTACGCTAATACTAACTAAATCTAACCTAAGTGATCCAGAACAGATAACAGTCACAGAAAGGGATGTGGCGGAGCTCAATTCAACAATAAACTCAAATCGAAATATTAATGCTATATATGTAAAAGGGTTCAAATCTGCAAACCTAGCTTTATTGGCGCCTTGCATATTAATCCGTTTGTAAACGGTAGGACTAGTTTCGGGTTCACAAACTAAGGGTCAGTAATGTCATGGATTTGTCAATTTCCTACTATTTTCGGGTTGTCAATCCCAGTAAGACCAGACTTATATGAAGCCTATCAGATTAAACCTTTACGAAGTACGGAATTGAAATCATTCACAATAGTAATAACATCCATAAATCATTCGAGTATTATAATTGAAACGAGATGAATATAGATAAATAAAACGAACACCAATCCAAAGCTGAGTTGCGGTTCACAACTAGTTAAAAGTAACAGGAAAAGAGAAGCAAAACTGCCCTTAAAATGTACCGTTAACCGGACT
>CAOJCR010576253.1:0-10127 GCA_948330485.1 Euphorbia neoarborescens | reverse complement strand
GTTTATATTAATCATAAAATTTATATTAAATAATACCATATTTATTTTAGTTTGTATTAATTTCAAAATTAATACCACATTTGTTTTAGTTTATATTAATTTCAAAATTAATATTATATTTGTTTTAGTTTATATTAATTGTCAAAGTAATATTAATTAATACCATATTTGTTTTAGTTTATATTAATTTCAAAATTTATTTGAAAAAAAAGTCTTCAACCGTCCCGAACCGCCGGAACCGCCGAACCGGACGGTTCCGAACCGAACCGGAACCAGAATCGAAACCGTCGAACTGCCCTGTAGGGCGGGCCGGTTCAGGTTCAAGCTTTTTCTGAACCGTGAACCGGCGGTTCCGAACCGTTTTCCACCTCTACTCTGTCCATTATTAGAATACCTAGTGCTTCGAGTTTTAGACATACAATCTTAATTTTACAACTAAAAAAACTTTAAATATGAATAAAATTTAATTTTCTTTCTAATTAAATTTATTATTTATATAAAATGAAGGGGAAGGCTAAATTGACACAATAAAAATTGACACAATTTGACACATTGTATGTTTCAGTCCTTGGATCTATAGAATCATCCAAGGATCTAAGGGTTGAAATACTTCTTATACTTCAGCCATTGGATCTACAGAATCATCTAACGATCCAATGACTGAAACATACAATGTGTCAATTGTGTCAATTTCTATTATGTCAATTTAGCCTTCCCCTAAAATGAATTAGATTCATAAAATTATTTCGTAATGTTAAAGCTATTAGTTTGTTACATTGGCATCTCTTGTAACAAATTAATTTTGTTAGTTAGCATATTAGCTGCCTTTATCTTCTTTCAAATTTAAAATTGTAAGTTTTATAAATCTATCTTTATTTTCTTCTAAATTTGAAATTTTAAGTTTGTGTTAATACAATGATTAGAGAAGTAAATACAAAAGTTCTGAGATACAAAACTTTTCCTGGTATTAGAGCGTGAAAACCTCTGATTGAAAAAAAAATAGAATCAGAAAATAAGCGAGACTAAGAAAATGTCTCCATACTCATTATCATCGAATGATAACCCAGGAAACATCATTACCCCAAGTGCAGTTGAAAGGGGATAATTATAATGAATGGACTAGATCGATTAGGACGGCATTACGAGCCAAGAAGAAATTTAGCTTCATTGATGGAACTCTGATGAAACCGAATGAAGATGTAGATGAATTGGAAGACTGGTAGACAGTGAACTCGATGCTTGTGTCATGGATCTTAAACACAATTGAGCCAATAGTAAGATCTATATTGACACACAATAGCCAAAGACTTGTAGGAAGACATTAAAGACTATTTCTCCATAAGTGATGGCGCACGAGTGCATCAATTAAAAGTTGAGCTTTCTAATTGCAAACAACAAGGAGTTTTGATTTTGAATTACTATACAAAACTGAAATAGTTGTGGGAAGAGTTGGCACAGTATGATGCTATTTCGGCATGTCAATGTGGAGAATGTCACTGTGATATTGCTGCAAAATTGACCAAGAAACGCGAGAAAGAAAACTTCATCAATTATTGATGGGTTTGGATTATACGTATAGGGCAGTACGATCCAATATTCTGAGCACTACACCTTTGCCAAGCATGAATAAGGCATATTCGTTGGTTTGCCAAGAAGAGTGAGTAAGAAACATCTCAGTCAGTAAAGAAGTAAAAGGAGAAACACTGGGGTTCATGGCTAATGCAGGTAGGAAGGATAAAAATGTCATCTACAAGCATTGTGAGAAACAAGGACATAATGCTGAAGGTTGCTTCCAACTGATCGGATATCCCGAATGGTAGGGAGACAGACCAAAAGGACCAAGTCGTGGTAAAGGCAGACAACAAAACGGAGCGAGAGGATAGGGAAGACAGACAGGAAGAGGGCATCCCGGTGCTCGAGTGAATTCTACCCAAGTAGTTGGAGAATCGATAGAGGAGGTGAAAGAGCTTGCAGTTCCAAAAGAATTGACCAGCGAGCAATGGGGAGTAATACTTAGTTTGTTAAGCAAAGGCAAAACAGGGAGTAACGAAACATTGACTGGTAAGAAATGTTCGGAATGGATAATTGATACAGGCGCGATGCAACACATGTCAGGACAATGGCAATGCTTGAACAAGTTGACAAAAAATATTGGGTTGCCCAATCGGGTTGTTTGATGGAAGTCAAGTTATGGCAGTGCAGGAAGGGTCACTTCGGTTAATAAATAGCATGAAACTTGAAAATGTCCTTCATGCTCCTGGATTGAAATTTAATTTGATTTCAATCTCTCAATTGGTTGATGATTTAAAATGTGATGTGACTTTCACTAATAAGCTTTGTCTAATACAGGACTGCATTTCGAGGATGGTGGTTAGAGAAGGTGTGAGCGCAGCGACTTTTTATGAAAAAGAATTTTAGTCGTGAATTAGGAAAATGATTCCTAAGCGAGTGGAGAATTCCTTTCCTAGTACCCCCCGCTAAGAAGCGGACCCAAAACAGGACTTAAGGCTTTCAGAGGAAGGATCTCCAAACAACTTGCGCGTGTAAACGCGTGCTTAGGATTTAAATGAAAACAAAATAGGAATCAAAAGAAAACAATTTGAAACGGAAAAGAATTTTTGAAAAGAAATTCAAATTTAA
Organism: Euphorbia neoarborescens; assembly: GCA_948330485.1. Taxonomy (NCBI): domain Eukaryota; kingdom Viridiplantae; phylum Streptophyta; class Magnoliopsida; order Malpighiales; family Euphorbiaceae; genus Euphorbia; species Euphorbia neoarborescens. The sequence goes on along the minus strand of CAOJCR010576253.1, from coordinate 7,487 downwards.
AAGAAAATCAAACTCAAATCCCTTGAAAACGGTGTTTGGAGTCGCCACCCGGCTTTAAGCTCTAATGGGAATTTAATCACGGTTGAACTCAAAACCTAAGCTCGAATCCAAAACCGTGATCCAGAGATCGAATTCGGACAAGGCTCTTACTTATCATTTTTTCGAAAACTATTTGAAAATCGACAACATTTAATAACGAAATATTTTTACTTGCAAAACTTATAATTGATTTTAATTCTTTTAATTTTAATCTGATCACGCAAGCAAAAGCGGATAAATAAAACAGTAATTAAACACATTTACAACCCTTCACAACAGACTATCCTATGGGGATACATTCATAAAAAAGGGAAATCGGGGAAACATCCATGCATACATAACATGCAATAATAGCTTAAAAATAAACATCTAGCACATCAACATGCTTGAAATGGACATGTGAAGAAGAGGGAGTAAGATAGCTCGAGATTATGCAAATAGGGGGACGTTCGATCCAAAGCAATTTTATTGGATCGAACGTTTTTGGACCGGAGGATGGTCTCGTGGCGGCCCGAAAACAGTTTTGGCTAATTTTACGGATGGACTGTGGTGAAATTATTTTTAGAAAATATTTGGCTTATATTTTAGTTTTTTAAAACATGCAATTATTATGTAAGTCAGTTATCGGGGAATAAATTCCTTTCGTTGGACTGTTTTAGCGATCCTAAGCCGACATTGGTCGGTTTCTAAATAGAGGCAAAATATTTACAAAAATATAAATCTAGGTCACATATACGAAATAAATCACGCTAATTATTAGCAAACCATCGACAAGTCAAAAATAGAATTTAAAGGACGAGAGATACGTACCTGTGTTGCAAGCCCGATATGAAATACATCAAAAAAATTAACAATAACTATAAACACTCCAAAAATAACACATTAGTAGTTTCAAGAAAAATTTAACACGTAAAAGAATAATAAAAAAGAGATTAAACAAATAAATTGAAGGAAAACCATATAAACAAATGTTTCAGCTTTAGTAACAAAAAAAGCAACAGATCAGTGATTTCGTTACTAATCAAAATGAGGAAATATTAATTAAGAAAATAGCTACAGATTTAGCAACGAAATTTTCGTTGCTAATCCGTAGCTAACCCTTCTTCACAACCTTAACAATTCCAAACTCACTCCATTTCAATCTGGTTTTCACCCGAAACCTTTCAAAACGTTCATAAATCAAACCATATCAATAAACACACAATAAAACACAAAGTTTTACGTGGCCAAATTATAAAACGATGATGAAACTAAACTTTGAATAAAAACCTAAAACAAAAACTCATGCATTTAAATATCTTAAACAACAAACTTAACAAACATATTAACGGGACAATAATCTAAAACATAAACTAAACCTAAACATAAGATACTAAGCATTTAGCATATACACATTATAAACCTTAACATGCATATTATTCCCTTTAAATAACAATAAAGCATTAAAAGCGATTAGATCACAGATTTATGATAAATTTAGGCTCAGATTGTACCTCTCGTAGCGATATCCGTGAGTGACGAGTGATTTGTTCACGATCTGAAACTCCGACAATAAACCGATTCGAACCGTAATCAAAGCTTACTGTGAGTTTCAAGTTTGTTTTTGAGCGAAAGAAAATAAGAAAAAGTAAGGTGTGATCTGTTGATGAAAAGGAGAGAGAAGGAAGAATGATTCGTCAATGGCGGTAAAAGGCATCAAAAACAGAAACCCATCGTTAATGGAAGATGAAACATGAAGTTTTCGGTTATGGCCGTCTCTCCTCCTCTAAAAGAAAATCTCTCTCTCTCTCTATTGTCTTTTCTTTTTTTTCAATGGTCGTCCCCCTTCTCAATTCGTGATCCTCTCTTTTTGAAAGGAAAGAAAACCAAAATCAGAAATTATGCATCATTGCTTCCTTTTTTGTGATTGCTGCAAAAAAAAAGAAGCTTTTAAGTGATTTGTTTCCAAAATAAGAGAAGTCCCAAACTGCTGCTGCTGTGTAATGTTGTCCCGCCACTTCTCTGCCAACTCAGCGCTTTTTGTTTCCTACTTAGCCTGAAACGACATCGTTTTTGGCTTAGGGTTTCTTAAGCCAAAACGGCGTCGTTCAACTATGCCCAATATCACAGAAAAACAAGCGCTGTTTACAGGGATCGAACACGCATTGATGGAGAACGCAATCAGCAGCCTTGCCGTTGGGCCAAGCCCAGACTTTGTTATATAACAAACCCTTTTATATTTATCCATTTCTTCTTCTTTTTATTTCCTTCCTTTCTAACTCTCACCATTTTTTAATTTTGATTCCGTTCTTAATCATAAATATTATACATCATTATTTATTTATTAATTTATTGAAAATAATGTATATAAAATATAATTAGACCAAGAATGCTCGGGTTAGAACGGGTCTATGGTCGGGCCCGATGGCTCAAAACTCAAAAAAATAAAATTTGATTCGAATTCTTTACGGTGCATTACCGGAGTCATCAGTCTATCTCGGTTAACTCAAATGGATATTAAAATGAGAAAAGTAATTGGCGAATGCCATTTTCATCATAGCCTTAAGGTAAAAACCCCGGTGCTCACAGCAGGGGAGCATTGTGAGGGGTTATACTACTTCAAAAGGCATTCGAAAGTAGAAGCACTCCATGTTGGAACACAGAAGGTGACTGAATTTTGGCATAAATGGATGGGGCATCCATCACCTGAGGTAGTAGAAATAATCTCAGGAATTAGAAATTCATGTTCAAATAAAAATTGTGATGTATGTTTGAAGGCTAAACAAACTAGAGAAATGTTTTGTTCCAATGAAAGTAAAGCTAATGAAATTTTTACATTATTCATTGTGATTTATGGGGACCTTATAGAGTTCCTAGCTCATGCAATGCATCATATTTCCTTAAAATTGTTGATGATGCTTCTCGTTGTGTTTTGATATATCTGTTGAATGATATGGGTAAGGCAGGAAGAAATTTGCGAAATTTTATTACCATGATGAATAGGCAATTTGATCGGAACATAAAAGTAGTAAGAAGCAATAACGATGCAGAATTCATAGGTTTGAGAGCTTTTTTCCAAATAGCTGGAATAATTCATCACACTTTATATGTTGGAACACCGCAACAGATTGGGCGAGTGGAGCAAAAGCATCATCATATTCTGAATGTGGTAAGAGCCTTGCGATTTCAAGCTAATCTTCCCATCAAAGTTTGGAGGGAGTGTGTTCTTACAGCTGGATATTTGATTAATCGAACTTCCTCTTAAGTGTTAAAAGGTAAGACACCTTATGAGATGCTGTATGGAAAACCTCCTAGCTAGGATCATGTTCGTATATTTGGATGCCTATGCTTTGCAAAGAGCTTGAACCGAACGAATAATAAATTTGCCAGTATAAGTAGAAAATGTGTGTTTGTTGGATATCCTTTCAAACAAAAAGGGTGGCGATTATATGATCTGGAAACTAAGAAATATTTTGTGTCTAAAGATGTAGTGTTTTGTGAAGAAAAATTTCCTTATCTAGATGATGTTCCTCAGAGTTGTGTGCCCAATCCTAAGCCAATACAAGGTTCGAATGCATTGATGAAAGTGATGAGAATCACGAAGATGATGGCACACCTATTACAGATAATGAACCTGTAAGTCATGTAAAATGTGATGAGCACGAGGACAATGAAGTGAGGGAGGAAAATGTAGTTGTCAAAGCTGAACTAGTGACTGGAGAAGATGTGACACTGGTCAATACACACCCAGCAACAGACGCTGCAATTGGATGAGGCCTACGTTCCAAACAGGTCTCCAGTAGATTGAAAAATTATATCACACTCGTAGTATATAGTATGAGCCCCCATGCGTGTTCGACCGAACCAGTCCCATCCTCATGTATGTCCTATGACTTAGCTAAATATATGAGTTACGCAAAATTCTCACCAAACCACCAAGTGTTTCTGGTAGCTATAACCACTAATAAAGAACCCACATTTTACCATCAAGTTGTGAAAGACGTAAGGTGGTGAGAAGCTATGCGAAATGAGATTAAAGCACTGGAAAGCAATATAACGTGGGTTGTTACTGATTTGCCAAGGGGAAGAAGGCTATCAGAAATAAATGGGTGTACAAAATTAAGTACAACTCTGATGGCACAGTGGAACGATACAAGACGCGCTTGGTAATTCTGGGTAATAATCGAGTCGAAGGAATGGATTACAATGAGACCTTTGCTCCTATGGAAAAGATGGTAACAGTGTGTGTAGTCCTTTCCGTAACGGTGGCAAAGGGTTAGGAACTTCATTAAATGGACATTCACAATGCATTCCTTCATGGAGATTTTGCCGAAGAAGTCTATATGGAGATGCCCCCAGGATTTTGTATTGCTAAATCCGAGGAAGTTTTCCGTTTGAAGAAGTCACTTTATGGGTTGAGACAAGCTCCGCGATGTTGGTTTACAAAATTGGTTACGGCTTTGAAAGAGTATGGGTTCTCTCAATCTTACTCTGACTATTAATTGTTCACTTTAACTAGCAGAGAAGCTCGGATAGTGGTTCTGGTGTACATTGATGACCTTATTATTGGTGGTAATAATTCGGAAATGGTTGCCAAGTTTAAATCATATTTGAAGAAATGTTTTGATATGAAGGATTTAGGAGTTCTGAAATATTTCCTTGGCATCGAGGTGGCACGAAATGCAAATGGAATTTTTCTTTGTCAACTTAAATGCGCACTGGATATCGTCAAAGAAGCTGGTATGTTGGGTGCTAAGCCATTGAGATTTCCTATCGAGCAGAACCATCATCTAGCTTTGGCCAAGGGTGATTTGATGGATGATCCGGAGCAGTATCAACAACTAGTTGGGCGGTTGATTTACTTGGGTCTTAAAAGTCCCGAGTTAGCCTATAGTTTTCATGTTTTGGCTCAATTCATGCAACGAAAAAGGAAATGACACTGGAAAGTAGCATTACGTGTTGTTAGGTATTTGAAGGGAAGTCCTGGGCAAGGTATATTTCGTGCACAAAGATGCGATCTCAGACTTCAAGCATATTGTGACTCTGATTGGGGTGGGTGTCCTTTGACTCGACGATCACTTACTGGATATTTTATTTTTCTAGGAGATTCACCCATTTCTTGGAAGACAAAGAAGCAACATACGGTGTCTTGATCTTCAGCCGAAGCAGAATATTGCTCCATGGCTACTGCTTTCTCCGAAATAAAATGGATGCGAGGACTCCTCAAGGATTTGAGTGTGTCTCATGGTGAACCTATCCCCCTGTTTTGTGATAGCGAAGCAGCTATATGCATATTGCTGCTAATCTGGTGTTCCATGAACGCACGAAACATATTGAAATTGACCGTCACTTTGTGCGATTTGAAGTACAAAATGACATGATTGCTACATGTTATGTTCGCAGCGATGCTCAATTGGCCGACATATTTACCAAAGCATTAGGACGAGAATGGGTTGAATTTCTAATTCGCAAGTTGGGCATTCGGGATCTTTATGCTCCAACTTGAGAAAGGGTGTTAAAGTTGTTAGTTTGTTATACTGTTGTTAACAAATTAATTTTGTTAGCTGATATATTAGTTGTCTTTATCTTCTTTTAAATTTAAAATTGTAAATTTGTATAATTTTTTTTTTTTTTAAATTAAAATTGTAAATTTGTATATATATAAATATAATGATTAGAGAAGTAAATATCCAGATTTTGAGATACAGAACTTTTCACGTAAAATTTAAAAAAAAAAACACATTATTTTAGACCTAAGAAGATTTCAACAGAATGACATTAAGCAGGCATTTATTGGAATGTGTAAAAATAAATAAAAGAGGTTGAAAATTTGTGGAGGTGAATTGGCATTTCTTGGAAGGAATAGAAAGAGTGTCAAATAATGATTGGTCTCTTTTTTCTTATTTTCCAATTTAAAAAAATCTCTCTTATTGTCTATTTCTTTTTCTTGAAAATTTTGCCATTCACACTCTTTTAAGGTTTGTATTAAAAAAAAGGTGAGAATGAAAGAAAATTACTACATGAACAAGCTCCAATAATTTTATCTTATCATTTTCTATGAAATTGATGTTTCTATAACTAATAAATTATATCATATATTAGATTCATTATGTGATTATAAACTGAACTTAATAAAAATTTAACACTTCACTCCAATTAAATATATATATGTATTTGTTGGAATGAAATGATAAAATTGTATTGTTTTTGATCCACCATGTGACTGTGTGCTGGATTTATTGTATAATTTTCTCCCATAACAAAAAAAAAAAAATATAAGTATGTAATATAGTAATATGTTCAGAGAGATTAAATTTAAAATTAAAACAATTTTATTTAAACAAAAATCAGAGTGAGATTAAACATATGAAAGGGAGAAGTATAAAAAGAATATATAACATCAACATCAGCAAGAGAAATTATTGACTAATATCAATGGTAAATGCCTTGTTTTTATTATTTGAGTTGGGTGCCGTCTGGAAAAAATTCAACCCATAACTTAATTTACAGCTAGCCGCCCTCTGCCATTTGCTGACCCTTTCAATTTCATTCCAAATTAATTATGCCGATTCCCACCTTCTCAGCTCCATCATTATTTGTTACATAATTCCTTCCGAAAAGTTTTACTCTATGTCTGCTAACATATTTCGCTAGGATACAGCTTTACTGTGGGGCCCAAACAAAACATAGTATGTCAGTCACATAGTAAAATGTTTCATTTCTTCCATATTTCAATTTTTATACTTTTTATTTATTGCATTATGTGGCACTAATATTTGCAATTGGAAATAAAATCTTCCAAGTATAGTCTCACTTCTTTCAAATTTTAACATTAAATGGTTAAAGAATAATTAATAAGTCCAGGACTCTGATGACAGTCTATTTTAAAGGAAATGCTTTCTTTTACGACACTGTCGTTTCTTCTTCGATATATTTACACTTAAACTTATGCAATGTTATTTTGGATTTTTATGAATTTTGTATAAAATAATTATCTGAGTAATGTTCTTGGTTAAAATCCGAGAAGAATCCGAAACAAGAACAAGTGATTTCTTCCCCGAGATAGGTGAAGATCAATTCCTGTAAACCAATCAACAACACACCATGGTGATCCTTAAGGGGATACCTCCGATACTTAAGTCAGATTCAGATTAAGAGAGAAATGTTATTGTAAATAAAGAGAGTAGAGTAGAATTAGATACCTCTCTTCATCGAGGTCAGTCCATATTTATAGACTTGAGAATGATGATTACCGTTGTAATCATCAATATGTTTCCTTATCTGCCTTCTCTGAAAAGGAAAGAGATCCTAAGGAATAAAGCCTTCTATTGATTTCGCCTTTGATCGCGGAGGATTTCCTTTATTCGAAATCCCCGAGCCGAAGGTACGTCCGGCTCAATATACTCGGTTCGCTCTTTAATCCAGGGAACCTACAAAAGGCTCGTTTACACCGGTCATCGTACGACCCG
>CAOJCR010573294.1:0-13845 GCA_948330485.1 Euphorbia neoarborescens | reverse complement strand
TATATATATATATATATATATATATATATATATATATATATATATATATATATATATATATATATTATTCGTATTATGTATTAAATTTTATAAAAATTAAATTTAAAATATTTGTGTCTATTTATATATTTTTAATTAATATAAATAAAAATTTATATAGAAAAATTTTATACCATTATTAAGTTAAATAATTTTATAAATTTTGTATGTTTATGAAACATAAATAAAAGCTTATTAATTATATAGAAAATTTCACATATAATAATTTTCATATTAATTTTTGTAATACTTTATACAAAAGTTATGAAAACGTTGCAAAAAAGTATGTCAAAAATGCATCTTTATATCTAATGCAACATGTTTCTAAATGTGTTGCCATAGATCACAATTTCACCAATCCTATTGCAACACTAATGGGCAACACTTATATTATGTGTTGCTACAGGCCATTTATGGTGTAGTAAGAGTTCTTTGTGAAAGGATTGGATTGTTAACCCTACCAAACTATCTACGATTATTTTAATGACGAACTCTATTTGGCCATTCATGAGATGCATTGTGGCTCTTGGTCATGTCAGCCAAATATCATTAATAATAATAATATTGGATTAATTAATGTTTTAGCTATGAAGCCTTTTATTTTCTAACTTTGCTTTACTTTCATTCTCTGTAGTTTTTTTTTCTCAAAATTCAAAGAGCTTTTATTTGCAATGAATGGTTGCAAAAAAATAATTGTTCACTTCATTCCATTTTAGATAAGGAGAAGATGCCAGGAACAAACTTCTTACACTGGTTTAGAACTTAAGAATAGTTATTAGGAAAGAAGTGAAGGAGTACATCCTTCATAGGCCTTTTTTGGCGGAGTGCCCATTGGGTCGTGGTGTGACAGCGGTATAGCTCAAACTATACGACTGACATATGCAAAATAATCGTGATGTCACTTGCCTTTTGTTAGGTGCCATGACCTCAAAGCTGTAAAACTAGTTAATGGAGGAGCATGCCTACCATATCTTAGACATCTTGAAAAGATGTACCAAGATCATGCTAGGTAAGAGAGGTACTTAACTACAAAGGCATTTTGCACATGCAAGATGGTTGTTGGGTCATCTATGAGCACTTACATGCTCAATATAAAGGGTATATGGACTCACTTGCCTCGACTCGGCTCACCAGTCCTACAAGAGTTGGCTCTTGACATGATATTGGGTTCACTTCTAAGTCATTTGGGCTGTTCATTATGAACGACCATGTACAGGGTTGGACAAGACTATTTTTGAGCTTCATAGTATGTTGCAGCTAGTGGAGTGGTCTATCAAAAATACTTCTAAAGTTCTACTGGCGAACAATGGTAACCACCCTATACGAAAGGGAATGGCTTAAGATAAGGTCCTAAAGGAAAAAGGTAAAGAGAAAATGACTATGAGTGCAAAGTTCCAAGTTTCTACATTGGAAATATTTCATGGATGTGGTGAGAAAGGGCACTAGAAGAATGCCTGTACTAAGCTCAACAGGAAGCAAAAGAAGAATCAAGCGAGTTCCTTAGGTATTTATGTTATTGAGATTAACTTAGCTATTTCTACATCTTGGCTCATTGACATCAGATGTGGTTCACACATTTGTTGCAATGTGCAGGGACTAAGAAATAGGAGATTACAGGGATTTGGTTAAATGGACATTCGAGTTGTGAATGGAGCCAAAGTCCAAGCCTTTGAGATCAGAGGTTACCATTTAGAGATGCTTAGTGGTTGAGTTTTGATAGTTAGTGAGACTTGTTACGTACCTGCTATGCGCAGTAAAATTTTTTCTATTTTTAAGTTGGACTTGGAGTGTTTTGTATTTACTATTAAACATGGTAGTTTTTCTAATATTTTTGATAATATTATATATGGAACTGCTTTGTTATGTGATGGCTTGTATATCCTTGATTTAAAACAACGCAATCTTGTATATAACATAAATACCAAGAGGATTAAGTCTAATGAGATTAATCCTACTTACCTCTTGTACTGTTGTTTAGGCTACATAAACGAGAGGCACAATACTAGTTTACATAAGTGTAGTGCTAGTTCTATTTTACCTTCAGTCAATTGGGACATGCAAATCTTCATTTAGAGGCAAAATGACTAAGGCGCTTATGATCAAAGGGTACCCGATAATAATGATATGGATGTATTACCTTTTCACGTATTTACAATAGATTCAGGTTGCTTTGAGAAACAAAATCAACCCTTGGGCCTTCACCAGCCTAAAGTTAGAAAACTGTCCCCAAAAACCCTAAAACTGAGAAATGAGCCATGTGACCCATCTTTAAGCAACGTAACACCAACTAAAATTACAAAAAAAACTGGCTAAAAAATTCAAAAATTGACAAAAAATAGCCTACTGGCAAAAATAACAATTGAGCCGTACGACCCAACTTTTAGCCGTACGGCTCAAGTGGGGTTGGACCGCACGGCCCAAAATGTACTGGCCACCTAACAATGTTGTGTTCCCAAATAGGGTTGAGATGTTTGGCCCAACCCAGTTGAGACGTACGACTCAAATCCCTTTCGACCTCTATTTCTTCCCGATTTGGCCAGATTTCCTCCCATTTTGGAGTTGAGCCACACGAATAATCATTGGGCCGTACAACTCATCTTTTGGGCTCTAAAAATCTATAAATATTAGCCTCAGTTCACTTCTAAATGGTCCAAATTTTAAGGGAGAAAAATTATTCTGCCAAAATAAACACCCTGCAAGCCTAAAATAGATCTTTTCCTAGCGTTTGGATTCCCAAAGCTCCTCAGATTTGATTCTCAAGCAACTTCGAATAATTTTATTAAGGTAATCCTAAATAGCATATCCCAACTTTTGGATTCCTGAAGCTCCCACATTTGATTCTCAAGTAACTTGGAATAATTTTATTAAGATAATCCTAAATAACCAAAACTACATATTTATTAAGTCATTTATTCTGTTTGTGGAATTGTTAATTGTTCATTAATTAAATTTTTGCTTATATTTAATCTTCTTCTCTTATTTTATTTCCTTCCAATTATTTATTTTCCAGAGATCCCAAAACTATTTTGGGGATTCCATTGGGATATAAAATAAGTGGTATAACTTATTAATAGTTATATAGCTTATTTTCATATCTCCGGAAAATTTTTGAATCATAAATTTTATTTATTTTCTTTTAATCAATAGGTACAAATAATGCCATTTTGATTTATCTTTGATCAAAATGACCCAATAAATTTCTAAATTCACATTTCCAATGATATTAACTTGCGTATTGAATCTGGGGTTAACCCTTTTTGGCTCATAATGCTAGAAATTTAAATCGGGCCTAAATATGGTTCAATAAATTTAAATAGGAAATTGATATAATCTTATTTTCTTCTTTTGGATTTGGGGTTCAACATGTTTGGTTCATAAGCCTAGAATTTTGATTTGGGCCCCAAAAATATTTAATTGAGTTAAATTGGAATTTTTTTATAACCATTTCATATTCATACTATTTTGCCTATAAATAGGTATAGTTTTCACTTTATTTTATTTCTTTCATAATAATTATATTTTTCTTAGAATTTCATGTATAAATACCTAGAATATATTTTACGAATCCCATTAACGAGATATCCATATACCTCAGGATAACTGACCACCTTTGCTTGTAATGTATATAAATTGAGCCAAATTAATTTTCTTTAATTAAAACTTGATTTGTCATCTTTCTACCTTGTGTGAAAGTGCATTTCCAAAACTAACCAAATTTTAGTATTGTCATGTTTTGGGGGGGGGGGGGGGGAGGGGGGAAGGGATTGACTATTATCTATTTTCAAATTTTTAGTTCAATCATATGAAGCGTTTATTTATTTAATGTCCAAATATTTTAACTATCGCTGCATATAGATATTTTGTGTATTTAGGTGAATGTACCCCAATCCCATGTTTTTTTAACAAATGTATCCCCTGAGGTAGTTTGATATGGAAAATGTTGTAATGTTCTGAATTAATTTAATTTTCTGCTTTTGTATAATCGTTATGCATTTAAATTAAAATCAATTAGGTCTTTTTTAATGCATATTTTTTATTCCAATTTGCAAATTAGCAAGTGATTCATCTCAAACTCAGAATCTCTCATTTTTGCATGGTGGCCATACTCGATTCAGCCATGCCTAATTTCCCAACTAAAGTTGATCTGGGTGGAAACTCCATCGAACCTTTAAAAACTATTTTTTAATAAAAGCCCTTATGTGCTTCATACATCTCCCGATTTTTAGCTCACCCATTCATAGTGTTGACTCTGCTAGGGATCTTAATTTTTAGTTAAAGTTTTCATAAACTTAAAATTAAAATGTTTTTTGGATGAACACCGAATATAAATTTGGAAATTGAAATTGAAATTATGTTATTCCCTTTACTTTTAAGCTATATTTAGAACTTGCATTTAGAAGGACCCTATTTACCTGGTGAATCCGAGACAATGCCACTTATGTTTCACATTGGTCAGAAGGACGCCTATTAGAGGAACCACTCATACACTTCATACCTACTATAATTTCAAGTTATGGGAAGTATATCAAGCAATAGGAGCGTTTATTTTTACCTATGACCAAAGCCCACATATAGATATATTAGCAACTTTAAATAGGATGCAAAAACTTTTGTGTTTGCATAAGTAGTTGCGTATTGCCCGCCTAGGTAAGAGACTGTCTTGACCATGTGGAGTCATTGACGGTGCTCTAGTTAACACTTAAAAGCGTCTCTTTCAGGAGCAGTGTACCCATTGTTATCAAGTAATAATATGATTAAGTCTAGGTGTTAATCCACAGGATTTACTCCATAAGTATCAACCTACTCAGTATCCTAGTTGTTCGAGCGAATAGAAAGTTGAAGAAATAATTAATCTAACCCTAAATTAATTCTACTCCTAACTATGGTGATCTAGATCGCAGTATTTCCCAAGAATGTTATTGTATGAAACTCAGATTAATAATTAAGTTCAGATTAATGGATCAATGGTTGTATGCAAAGATATTGATTTTACAAACATAGGTTTATGAGTACCTAGCCTATTTTCCCGGTTTTTGCAGTAGCAATAGGTACAGGGTTTAGAAACTAAGGGTCTATAACTTCCAGGGTGTCAGACTTGATAAGACCGACTTATATGAGCACACAAGATTAAACCTTTATGAAACACGAAATAATGGAAGTTGCATAAACGAAGAACATCAAAATCATAAACTAAAAATTGTAATTGACAAGAGTATAAAGAAATTAAAAGTATATAATCAAACTAATTCTCAGTTGCAATTCAGAACTAGTTAACAAAGAATTAAAAAGGAAGAAAATCTACCCTTAATACTCTGCTAACCGGACTTTGGCGGCTGGAATCGAATAAAAGGTGAAATCTCAATAAACCTTGAATAAAAAATCCCAAAACAAGTTGCTCAATTCAAATCAAACTTTTTTAGAGTCGAAGAGGGAGTTACGCCTGTACTGGATACCCTAAAATTGAGAAATAATGTTCTATTTACACTCCCAACAAAATATGGAAAAAGAAGCCTTAAAATTATAACTCTACATCAATTAGGTCTCTCGCCACGAGGTTGTGCTGCCCAAGCATGTGCCCATGTTGAGGTTCTATCTGCTTTTTGCATTTCTTCTTTACATGGGCAAGAGGTCATACTAATTGGCATGAGGTCGTGCTGAGCTCCTATCAAAACCTGTGTTTTTCCTTGCTTAGCCACGAGGTCGTACTGGCTGACCATGAGGCCGTGTTCTGCTCATAACTTTCTAATACAATATCCAAATCCAGTGATTCAAGATCCATTAGAAAGCTAAAATAATAATATTTAATTATGTCTCTAATAAGAATATCCCAAATCGGCCTCTAACAGTCTTGAAATGAGCTCCAAAGTTATTGGATGAACGTTTAAGCATTAATTAGACTTCCTTCACACACCTCAACTCTTGCCTATTCTGGGTTTCGAACCTTACATACTCCAGCTCAACAAACATGTCAAGATATACAAGTCCTAGTCTTAATGACCTTGGACCATAGAAAGATGAAAACATCGAATACATACAAATAAAACCAAAAAAATACATAAAAGACCTAAATGCAAAGAAAACCAAACATTCATGAAAGAATGAACAAAAACACATGAAACAAGTCAAATTATCCAATATTAAATCATAAATAACACCTAGAATATAAGTAAAATGTGGCTTTATTAGTCATAATAGGAATAACATTTTGCATGCTATATGTATATGCTTTTTTTTATATGACCCAACAATACACAACCCATATTTAGATTATGATAAATATATATGTATGTCGTGTTAACCGTATCTTTGTACAGCTATTTCTACATTGTAGATATAAGTCACATGCATAATTTTCTTTATCGTATTTTGATACGTAAAAATTTACTCTATTCCATCTAGTCTACGATTAAGATAACCTATGGTCGAACAGAAGGAACTCCGCTTTCTAAGAAAAGGGGCAAGTGCTATTGTGTGTGAATTAATTAATAAAAATTAATTGAAGTGTGATTTAGAGTAAAAAAGTAAAGTGATAGCAACTAAAATAAAACAAAAGTTTGAAAGAGGACTTTTATCAAACACTTAGCAGTCGAAAATGAAGAGTGTCACCAATATGAGAAAAGCATGGGTGATATCACATTGAATATTGGCATTGAGTATTGTTGATGTTAGCAAGCGCAAACATGTTGATTGATGATGAATTGAATTGGTAAAAACCTATCTCCAGGATAATTACCATTATTTAGTCAAGTTACTTTTATGCCTAATTTTCATTTCACCTAGATCACTAACTAAATGCATTAAGCACAATTTCTCCAAACTACGCCATAGATGGTCTACGACAATAGTAAGTTACATATTATTGCCATAATTCGTTACTTTATCTCTATTTTTTTTAACATGTGAGCAACAAATTGGATTTCAAACATCAACTGCAATGAAGTCGTTGCTTTTTATTTTTTTTGTTGCGTTTGATTGGTTTTTGAATTTTTTATTAGCTAATGCAACAACAATATAAGATTTTGACATATTGTTGCCTTATATAATTTCATAGAAAAAGCAACAAAATTACTATAAAAAATATTATTCTTATTATATTTGATAAACATACCAAAATGTATGTAATTATTTAACTTAATAACGATATAAATATTTTTATATGATTAATAAATTATATTAACTAAAAATATTTAAATTAGTGTACATAAAAATCTTTGATAGAGCTAAATAAAAAATCTTTAACAATTTCGAAATATATATATATATATAAAGGGAAAAAATTTGAGAATACTTGCTTAAAAAAACCCTGATGTCTCCCCCCTCTCTCCATGCAGCCGCCCGTCAACCTCCACCTCTTCCAGCCACCGTTCGCCCAGCCACTAACTGCCATCGTTCTCCCTTATCTATTTATCGTTACCCTTCTGCTCCTTCTCGCTCGGTTTACTTCGTAAACTTTCCTGAAGACTGGAATGAAAATCTCCTCTCCAAAACTTTTTGCAAATATTATGTCTATGGATCAATCTTTGTGACAAATAGGAAAAACATCGGTCATCAACGGTTTGGCTTTCTCCGTCCATCCAAAGAGCTCAGTTTGGCTTTTATTTTATCTCGGACCAACATGATAACAATCCAATCCACTTGTACGAGGGCATTTCCTGGTCGATATTCTTCCCCTTATTTTCATCTTCAGGTTTACAAAGAAGTTCCAAAACCTAATACACAAATCAAACCGGTCTTTCGCCTATCTCTATATTATCGCCGCTCTTATTATGATGTTATCTCCAATCATTCAGATTCGAATGAATCTACAGATCATACTGTAGACCACTTTAAAGTTGTCCATGGTCGTGCCTTGCATCGTAAATCATCAATTCGCCATGTTTCCCCCATTACTTCGAAATCTGTAGATCATAATGTAGACCACTTTCAGGCTGTCCATGTTTCCCCTATTATTTTGGATGCTCCCTGTGGTAAGTCCTGTGAATTGCAACTTTCTTACCCCAGTGACTTCAATGGTCCTGCATGGATTCAAACATCTTGTATGGCTTCTGTCTGTAACATCTCTTGCCTCATTAATTTGGAGGAAGCTGTTATTGCTAGAGGTGTTGCAATCAATTTCGTAGCTCCTGTATGCGACTTTAAAGTCATTATTGGTCTGCACTCGAAAGATCCTGCGTCCAGTTTCATTAAAGAGGATTGGCATTCATGAAGAGATTTATTTTCAGAAGTTCAGCCTCTACAATCCCTTTTTGTTCTGGATTTCGGATTGCGATGGATTGATATTATTGGATTGCCTGTAGCCTTAATTCATAGGTCCATTATTTCTGATATTGTCTTACAATTTGGTTCTATTATCAATTTTGATATTGAATTTGATCAACCCTCTAGAATAGATGTTGTTTCTTATTTAGCTTCGGTTCGGTCGGACTTTAAAGGTGATCAATTATGGCTTTGCATTGGGGACAGGAGGTTTCCTATCAGGGTGGAGGTTCGGTAAGTAACTGAGTGATCCGATAGTGACGCTTGTCCATCTTCTCCACTGTAACATCACTCCTCCCTCTCTTCTATTGAAGCTCGTGTTGTTGAGCCTCTCCCTGTTGACATAAGTGCAGTACAACATTGCATCTCTCAGAATTGTAACTTGAATCATCTTGTAAAGCCTTCTGAATCCTCTAAATTGAAGTCTGTTGCTGCTGTGAATTCTACAGATTCTATTCATTCTGCTAATACTGATAATGACTAGCTTGTACAGTTTGTCTTGGTAGACAATAAGAGCGAGTCAAAATATTTTAAAGCTCTTTCGCCATCTCGTAAAAGAATAGGTAAGCAGGTGCTTTGGGATGGTCTAGGTGAACCTGTTAGCATTAACACATCGGCTGATAGTAGCATTGATATTCAGCATCGTAATCAAGTCCTGCTCTCAATAATTCATCCTCCATTAATTCCAGAAGATGTTACAACTTGGGATCTTGGACAGAACATTGGTTTGTTTTAGGCGTAACACAAAACCGTGTTCTCTCTGGCATTCAGGATATTATTCCTTGACTATATGGTTCTCTCTTTCTCTAGGACCATTTAATCTTAATTATGTTTTTTATCAGTTGGAATTATCGTGGGGGAGTCCGCTCCATGGTTAAGATTCAATTCTTGAACTCGTTGATTGTCAAATACAACCTGAACTTCTTTATTATACTGGAAACGAAATGCTCTTCTTTGGACTCTTTAACTCTGAAAAGATTTTGGGGCCACTCCGATTTTTGCAGTCACTTCGTAAGCTCGACTGGCTCCTCTTGGGGATTGTTATTTCCTAGAATTCTAGCTTATGCTCCATGAATATTATTGTGTCCACCGATAGACAGATTCTTACACATTATATTGAATAGAGTTTTGCTACTTATGTTTTAAGTGTTAATGCACCGAATTAATGGGATGATCATGCTATTTTATGGGATTCCTTACTACATCGCCTTCATGGTTTAGACAATTTAATTATGTGTGGTGATTTTAATGAGACTTTACATTTATCGAAACATTCAGGCTCTTTTGTTCCACCTTCAATTTCTCAATTTCACCACTTTATCAACTTCAGTGAGCTATATGATTTGCCCATCTCGGGAAGAAATTACAACTGGCACAACTCTGGAGCCTTCTCCAAAATTGACAGAGTTTTAGTTTCTTCTTCTATTTTGGATTTATAGCCGGGTCTTTCAGTTAATACAGTTGAGTCCTATCTCTCGGATCATCTTTTGTTAATCTTTCATTCATCAATGGTGCAATTTTTCCCAAGATTTTTTGTTCCCTTGATAGTTGGTGGGATTTTGATGACTTCTCGATCTTTATTGAATATAGTTGGCGCAATATTCGTATTTTGAAAAGGAATCTATCCTTTTGCGGCTGTCTGAAATTGCTACGGGCAGAATTAATAGTCTGGAATAAAGATGTATTCAATTATTCCGCTGATCAAATCAAATCTCTTGAACAAACCTTGCTTTTGCTAACTTCGGATTCCGTGGCTAGACCGTTGTCTATAAACCAGATGCAGGCAGTGAATAATATAAAATTTGAGTATTTGCGTAAATCTAAACATTTGTAATCCATACGACATCAACAATCTTATGTCTCGTGGACCCTATTGGGTGATAATAACACTTCCTTCTTTCACCGTACAACATCTTCTCAATTTAGGAACAATAGAATTCCTGCTATTGAGCATAATATTGTTCTAAATGAAGATAGAGATGACATCAGATTAAGGCTAATTAATTATTACAAGGGTTTATTCAAAGCACTAAAGGTGGTCCCTTATAATCTTCAGTGTCTTGATTTCTCTCCACTGTCGGATATGGATAATGCTGGACTGACGGCACCATTCTCTGAGGAGGAGGTTTGGGCCTCCCTTGCTTCTTGTGGCGTTAATAAATCACTGGGACCGGATGGTTTTAATGCATTGTTCTATAAAAAGTCGTGGTCTTTTATGAAAGAAGATATCCTTTTACTCTTTCAAAGTTTCTATAGATCGGGTGTTCTCCCAGCACAGCTAAAGACCTCTCATACAGTCCTAATTCCAAATAATAGTAGTAGCAAAGATATTGGGAATTACAGGCCCATTGCTCTGATTCATGGTACCTACAAGATTCTTGCTAAATTTCTTGCCAATCGGTTAAAGCTTGTTCTCCCTAAGCTCGTTTCTTCCAATCAATTTGGCTTTGTTCCTGCTCGTAACATATATGAATGTTCTTTTATAGCATCTGAATTGGTTCATCACTTACACAGATTTAGGAAGCCAGCTTTGCTTCTTAAACTGGATTTCTTAAAGGCCTTTGATAGTGTCTCTTGGGTCTTTTTAGACCGTATCTCCAGTGTTATAGGTTTCTCTGATACATGGAGCAATTGGATGAAGGAATGTCGTCAGAATTCTTCTACTTCTTTACAAATTAGTGGTTCACCGACTAGGCCAATATATATACACAAAGGCATGAAACAAGGGGATCCCTTATCACCCTTTCTTTTTGCTCTTGCTGCTGAGGGTCTAAAAAAATTTGCTGACCGAGCTATTGATTTAAACTTGTTAAGTGGTTTTCACCCGTTTGATGATGATTTCAATGTATCTCTCTTAGAATTGATAGATGACACTCTTTGTTCCTTGCCGACTGTTCACTCGAAATTGCAAACCTTTACTCGTCTTCTCCGATGTTGTGAGGTGATATCAGGGCTTCGCATAAATTTTGCTAAAAGTGAGGTCATTGGTTTGAACATTTCGGATAATTCTGTGGCTCAATTTGCACTTTTGTTGGGTTGCAAGATCGCCACACTCCCTATTAAATACCTGGGTATCCCGCTCTCTCACAAAAAGATTTCGGTTACCGATTGGAATCCAATTGTTTCCAAAATTGAAGCAAGGCTTGCTATGTGGAAAGGTTCCTGTCTCTCTTATGTGGGACGTTTGGTCTTAATCAAGTCTATAATTTGCAGCATTCCTGTCTATTACATTAGCATCTTTCATATGCCTTCTGTGATCTCTAAAAGGTTAGATCAATATATGAGAAATTTCCTTTGGAAGGGTAATACCACTGAAAGAGGACTTTGCAAAGTAAGTTGGGATGTTGATACCACGAAAAGAGGACTTTGCAAAGTAAGTTGGGATGTTGTTTGCACTCCATGGAAAGCAGATGGACTCAATATCCAAAATTTAAATATTTCTAATGCCACACTTCTTCTGAAAAGGAATTTGGAAAGTGCGTCAATCGCTGTGAAACTCACATTGCTCATTGGTTTTTTGTTTTGTTAATAATTTGCTTACTTGGAACTTCGAGTTGATTTGTTTCCCCTCTCCCCTATGGAACGGTATTATTAAATTTTGTTTCAAGAATATTCAGATTTGGAATTATTTTACAACCCACATTTCAGTTGAGCTTAGGGACGGAATGGTTACTGACTTCTGGTCTAAATTATGGTCCGGCAATTCCACTCTACGGGTCCGGTTTCCATCACTTTTTGCCCTTGCAGTAGAGCCAAAAATTTCTGTTGCTGATACTGTAAATGGATTTGTGTTTCAGTTTGGTCGCCCATTTAGGTTCCGTAGATTGCGACTTGGAGAGCTGCAAGAATTTTCTGATCTGCGAATGTTTCTGTCCAATCTTTCTCTTCAGCCTTGCCCCGATAAATTCAGTTGGCATGGGAAGAAATTTTCTACTGCAGCGTTTAAAAAATTGTTTGTGCAGCCTAATGTTGTTCTTCCTTTAAAGGTGTAATGTTCTTATATTGGATGGAAACTTGGTGTGTATCCAAAGGTAAAATTCTTCTTTTGGTTACTCTATTATTGGCGTTTACCGACTCACTCCCTTTTGGTTGCTTAGCGCATAATTCCTCAATCGGAATTCATATGCCCCTTTTGTTCACTGGAAGAGTCTTTAGACCATATTATTCTCCATTGTAGTGTGCTATGATCTTTGGAATGAAACATTAAAATGGCTAGGCCTCTCTTTTGTAATTCCACAAAGAGCTATTGATTTCTTTTGGCAATGTAGAGGATCCTTCAGTTCGTCTTCTCAACGCTCATTCTTCTGCTCCCTCTGGCTCCTGTTGGCTTGGGAAATTTGACGAAGGAACACTTATAATTTCAATGATGTGCTAGATAGTTTTGACTTGTTTACTACTTGTGTTCATAACTTGGTATTTCTGTGGAACTGTTTCAGACTGAGGATTGTGTTCTCTGATGTAATTCTGAATCCCCTGTTCCTTTTTCTAGACTTTTGATCTCTTCTCGAGATCCCCTATTTAAGATGCATTACTAATGCTGTTCTATTTGACTTCTCAAATATCTTATACAGTTAAACAGGAAAGTGACAGGCCCGAAACACCCAGGTGTTATTGGCGATAGAGGATCTGGGTCTTTTTCAAGGGAAAGTGATGCAACAGAAATAGTCGAGTGATCCGTTGATCAAACACGATACCGGATTAAACAACCTTCATAACTTAACTCTTTACAGAAAAGTAAAGGAAATGGAAATGGAAGTTAAAAATTCTGATATTGATAAAAGTTGCCTCCTCAAGGCTATAACATCACTATATATAGGGTTCTAATTAGGGCAACAAATGTAAAATAACAGACTTAATCTAATACTTTTCTCAAATTGCAATTCAGCCCTCAAAATATAAAATTAGCCCAAAAAAACATAAAATTGCCAAATTGAGGCCGAAGACGATCCCGGATGGCCCAAAACTGATGGGGCTCATGGCAGAATAATGAGCCTTGACCATTGGCCTATTTCCCTTGCAAAAAGTAGAATACCGACCCAAAATTTGACTGAGGCAATTTATTTCTACTAGTCGAATTTGGTAGGTAAATGTGGATGACTTCTCTATCAAATTGCCATGGATGACCTAACAACAGGTGACAAGCAGCCATATCAACCACATCACACCAAACCTCATCTTTGTAATGGGAAGCTACAGAAAACGGAACAACACCTTCTTGGACACAGTTACTTCTCCTCCCTGCTTTAACCATGTCAACTTATAAGGTTTAGGGTATTTCTCTGTTGAAAGCTCCAACTTACGAACGACTTCGGTAGACATAATGTTTTCACAACTTCCTGCATCTATCATAAACTTACAGACCTTGTCTTTAATGGTGCAGGTGGATTGGAAGATGTTATTTTGCAGCCATTTATCATCAACTGCGAGAGGGATTAAACAAGATTGCCTCACCACTAGCGCAGTACCAGTATCACCATCACACTGAATCTCCTCAACATCATCTTCTTTACACTCTTCATCATCTTCTCCCTAACTTTCTTCTTCCACTTC
>CAOJCR010571648.1:0-18356 GCA_948330485.1 Euphorbia neoarborescens | reverse complement strand
TAAAAAGAAAAATTCAGAGGTTAATTACATGATTGTTTACAGATTGGGTAAAAAGAATGAGGATTTTGATTGAACATGTCAAATGTTGGAGTTTGTTTAGTGTATAAAAAATTGTTAGATTTAGATTCTCCTGAAATTTTTTCTTCTAATATTTCTGTATCTCACTTTCTTGGGCATTTGGACTACAAATGAGCATATTATTATAATCGCCGCTTGATCTCTCTCTACGTTTCTTGCCTTGATGTTTATCTTGTATGATAGCTTTTAGATAGGGCTAATATTAATTTTCTTTTCTAACTTTCAGCTCATAGACACATTGGAGAGACAAATATGAATTTATACAGTAGCAGGTCCCATACTATTTTTCGCATGGTAATTTTTACTCCTTTCATTCCAAGTTATATAACTGTATAAATCCATTGCCTTATCTTTTAGCTGAATAGATAATTGAGAGTCGAGATAGAACTGGGGATGAGGATGTTGGGGACTCCTGTGATGCTGTCCGTGTGTCAGTATTGGTGAGTTATTACAGAAACTGTTTATATTTCTGTTCTTTTTCATTATCACTTCCCTCCTGCCTACCCTCCCCTTCCCAAGTAAAGAGAAGTCCTTATCATATTTCCCATGCCCATGTTAGCTATTTTTTTTTTTTTAATTTTACAGAATTTGGTGGACCTTGCTGGATCTGAACGTGCTGCAAAAACAGGTGCAGAAGGTGTTCGATTGAAAGAGGGGTCACACATTAATAAAAGCCTAATGACACTTGGAACTGTAATTAAAAAATTGAGCGAAGGTGCAGAAAGCCAAGGGTAGGTTCCTTGAATTTTTCTTTTCTTTTCTTATTCAAAAAAGTTATGATATGAAGTTGGGAGCAATAGCCAGTGTTTGTTTATCTTTATTTTGATATTTCCTATAGGAGTCATGTCCCTTATCGAGATAGTAAACTCACACGGATTTTGCAACCTTCACTTGGGGGAAATGCAAATACAGCTATAATATGCAACATCACTCTTGCACAGGTAGAACTTGTTGGTGCTTTTTGAAGCATGAATTGTTCACTTCATTTGTCGAGTATGTTTATGTTTTTAAAACATTTTCTTTGTCTGATTTTTTGATATTGACTAAATTGAATACATAATTATGTCTACTAGTTTATAGGATTGGCATGAAACTTTTGTCGTGCCTTTTTTGTGCATGTGAATGTAGTTGCATAAATATTGAGTATGGTTCTATTGGCTTTACTTCTACTCAAGTGGCTTCTTACTACATCACAACAAATAAACTCGAGTTTTTGGATGTCTAATCGTCTATAAGTTTGATAATGGTAAAGCTTGAAAAAGCATCAACATGAGTTTAGGCATTGATGATATTTGCAAGTCATTACACTTATAATCACTATTTCCATCTTCCTGAATTAACCGTTGCATGTTTTTACTAGATTTATCATTCTTCGTTGTGACATTGTGTCTACAATTGATAATGGCATGTGTTGCTTTAGTTGTCATTTGTCATCATTTACCTATAGAAAATAAGGTATATACAACTAACATAGAAGATGCATGATTATTATAGGAAATATTTATTTTTTTGGGCGAATTACTACATGGATTTAAAGATGATAAGAACTTAATAATAATTCAACTTTTATCACTGAAAAATTACAGAAATTATATAGGCTATCTATAGCCTTTACAATCAGTTACAAAAGGAAACAAATCAAAGGATGAAATCTCAGTTTGAGATTTCCAACACTCCCCCTCAAGTTTACAACTAACAAAATTGACAGCTAATCCCTAAATATAGCAACTCTTAATTTCCAAAAATCAACCACACTATCCTTCCTTAATGTCAGTCTGAGATTTCCAACACTCCCCCTCAAGTTGAGCGTAGATATAAATCAAGCCTAACTTGTTTGATAACTCCGTGAATCCATGTTTTGATAGACTCTTTGTCAGCATATCTGCAACTTATTGTTTGGTTGGTATGTAGACCATGCACACACTTCCATTCTCTATCTTTTCCTTGATGAAATGTCTATCAATTTCAAAATGCTTTGTTCTATCATGATGAATTGGATTATGTGCGATGTTAACGGCTGCCTTGTTATCTCAATAAAACGTCATCAGCCCTTCATAAGTCACTTATAGCTCCTTTAGTAATATGGTTAACTGTATCCCTTCTCATATTCCTTGATCAACAACCCGAAAATCTGCTTCTGCACTGCTCTGAGCAACCACAGATCGCTTTTTATTTCTTTATGTCACAAGATTTTCCCATATTTGAGTACAATAGACTGAAGTAAACCTTATGTCAAGAGTCAGCCCAATCGGTATCTGTATAGATCTCAACTACCCTTTTCTCGTTTTTACCGAAAGTAAACCTTTTCCTGGTATCCTCTTTAGGTACCCAAGAATCCTCTTTCGGTGATTGCATGAACTGGCTGACTACACTAACTGAAAAAGCAATGTCTGGTCGTGTATGTGAGAGATAGATCAATCTCCCAACCAATCTTTGGTACATTTGCTAATCAACATTTTCGTCTTCTTCTCGAAGTCTTAGCTTCTGATTTGGTTCCATTGGGGGTATCAACTGGTCTGCAACGTAACTTCCCCATTTACTTGAAGAGATTGGGCTTGTTCAAACAAAACCAATGATATTGTGGTGTGACAATTAAGGAACCATTTACATCACTAACAGTTCTGTATTTCATGAAAGAACTAAACAAACAAATCGACTA
Organism: Euphorbia neoarborescens; assembly: GCA_948330485.1. NCBI lineage: Eukaryota > Viridiplantae > Streptophyta > Magnoliopsida > Malpighiales > Euphorbiaceae > Euphorbia > Euphorbia neoarborescens. The sequence goes on along the minus strand of CAOJCR010571648.1, from coordinate 15,619 downwards.
TCACTTCACCAGAGAAAAGCTAGAGGATCATACAATTTCAACTCACGCGTTAGAATCGGAAGTCAATTGGTAGATGCGTTCACTAAAGGTTTATGAGGTCATCGGGTCGATTACATTTGTGCCAAGCTGAATATGTTTAATAGCTATGCTCCAACTTGAGACAAAGCATTATAGAATATTCTAGGTATAGAGTTCTTACAGGATATTCTAGCGATAAATAGCTAAACCAATTTCTTACCATAATTGTAGCACATAATTGGGTTGATTCTTTATCATTATTGTAGTATAAATCATGTATATAAACCCCTTGTGCATTCAAAAATAAAGTATTAGAAAATTGCACAATTCTCTGGTCTATAACAATAAGTTTACAATTAAAATTTGTTAGAGAATAATTAGCTTGATTATAGATCTAAATATAGGAATTAGATTAGCTTAATTATAAGGATTAACATTTATAGCGTTATATTTACTTTCCTAATATAGCATTCACTATTGTGTATATATGTGTATTTATCCATAGTAATATGGAATTCGCTAATTTTTTTCCAAATAACATAGTATCAGAGCTGTTATTGTGTGTAGAATTTTAATTTCTTGTTTGCCCAAATGTGTAAATGTTCTTTGGAAACTTAGGGGTTTTCACCTTTTGTTCTTGCCTTCCATCTCCAGTCAATATAACGTGTGTCACCATTCTTTTGTTTCTCAACTTAGGCGGCCATCTTTGCTTCTCACTTCCACATTCTTTTGTTCTCACCTCCACCGATCAATCATTTTCTAGTTCTCCCGTCAACATCTAATCGTAAATATTGTTTCTGTGCCACCATCAGCCTCCAGATTGTTGCCATATATCAACGCGTGTCACCATCTTCATCCACCGTTTCAATTATTGAATACATTATTTTGAGGAATCTTTGTTTACTGATATAGATATTCTATTGTTGCCTGGCGTGCAGAGTTATTGGAATTTAGATATAATGCCCTCATGTGCCATGTTATTTGTGGGATTTAGTTTACTGTTCTGGTGTGCAGTAGTTTTAATTTTTCTGTTTGATGCAATAGTGCTAATTGCAGTGGTTGGTTTCTTCCTCTGTCAAGTCTGCATTTTGAGCATTGGTTTCATCTTCTTTTCAAGACTGCTTTGTGTGTGTCCACAATGGTTTCTATCTCTTGTTTTGTTTTAGTTTCTTTTATATTTCTTATATTATGTTTGTTTCAAGCTGGACTTATGCTTCAACTTGAGAGAGATTGTTAGAAAATAATTAACTTAATTATAGGTTCAAATATAGGGAATAGATTAGCTTAATTACAGTGATTAGCATTTATAACGTTATATTTACTTTTCAAATATAGCATTCAAATATAGCATTAACTATTGTGTATATATGTGTATGGATTCATAACAATATGGAATGAAATAATGTTTTCCTAAATAACAAAGTTATAATTTTGTCCCAAATTTACCATTGTCGTTGAATTGGCAAGAGTTGTTTAATTTCATTGATTTAAGTAGAATTTTAAGCCAGTGCTTTAGGTAGAATATTGAGCCAGTGCTTTACTTCTCAGAATGTTTAAAAACAAGTAAAGATGATTTGAATTAGCAATATTGTACTGCTGGTCTAATAAAACTATTCATTGGCCTTGTGTGTTTGCTGCTTCTTATTTATTGGGTTTGACTATGCTTCTATTAACTTTGTTTTTGATGCTAGATTCATACTGATGAGACAAAAAGCAGTCTTCAGTTTGCAAGCAGAGCATTACGTGTTACAAACTGTGCTCATGTGAATGAGGTTTTGCTCTAATTTGTCTTGCTTTTTCCGTAAACATGTTCCTTCATTTTCTTATCTTTGTTTTATCTTCCTTCTCAGGTTATTCTTATGAACTTAACTTTAGTTGTATTTGCCTGGTGATTGCATCCTTTCATTTTGAAAGTTCCCTATTTGAATTTACTTGAGCTGTGACTGCTCTTTTCATGCCAGATTTTGACAGATGCAGCCTTGTTGAAGCGCCAAAAGAAAGAAATTGAGGAGCTTCGTGCAAAATTACATGTTGGAAGCTCTTGCACTTGAAATATGATCAATTACATGGAAACATCATTCTTTTTTCTATCTTTTAACATATGTCTTGATATCGTAAACTTTTTGAATGTTTTCTATTTCGATAGGGTTCTCATTCGGGGCATTTGGAAGATGAAATTCTTAACCTTCGGAACACATTACTACAGGTTTGGTAATTAAAATCTTATGTTTAATCTATTAGAAGGATCAAATATTCCAAAAGTTCAAAAATCAATTTTGACAGTCTGAATTGGAGAGGGAACGAATAACTTTGGAGTTGGAGGAGGAAAAAAAAGCCCAAGCTGAACGTGAGAAGGTATTGCAAGAGCAGGCCAAGAAAATAGAAAATTTGAGCTCTATGGTGTTGCAGTCCAACAGGGATGAAAACCATGATCAACACAAAAGGGTTCGTATTGCTTGCCTCTTGCTGTAATAATATACTATATCGGGGCGGTATTCAAAAAGCGAGTGTGAATTTCCTTTTCTCTTTAGTATCAATACCTAAGTCCTAGAGGCGAAGTGATTTGCAGCACGCCGAAGAATCTTAATTCCTAGTGCTACATTAGAGGGAAACAATTTATGATTGTTCAATAAGCCTCCAACATCAGAATTGAGTGCACAAATACCATTATCACCTGTTCTGGAATGATATCCTAATCATCCATTGCCAAGATTTTTTTTCCTAAAAAAACATAATGTTTGTGTTCTCCTTTGATGATAATCATAGTGATACTTTCATGGAGATAAGTTGGCAGTCGAACTTATGTTGAATAATTCAGACGGTGCTGATTTATGCACAATGCTAACAAATATATAATGCAGGTGTTTATTCAAATAATGACTACATGTCGCTGTACTTTATTTTGTACACTTTCTGAAAACATAATTTTTAAAGCTATGGAAGAAAAAATCAAATAACAAAAGGTAGTGTTCCCCATGTTTTTGGTTCTAACTCTGAGGTTTGATGCTACAGGGAAAGAGACGTGAGACATGGTGCCCTGGGAATGTTTCATGGCAAAACATTGAAGAGGTATTGTGTCAACATTGCTTAATGTCATGGAACCAGAAGGTTAAATTGATGGATAAGACCTAGTCATATACTATATAAATATTTCTGACAAGCTTAAACTGATGGATAAGACCCAATCATAGTATTATATATTATTGTTTTTGACACTGACACTTCCTGCACGCGAATTCCCTTAAGCTTGAAGCTTGTCTAACACAGGCCCATTCTTTCATGTGTTATTTTTTAATCAACCAATATTGGAGCTATCGGGATTTAAACGCCTAACCTTTAGGTCCAAATGGACCTGATATTATGTCATGAAATCATTTGGTCCAAAAGCTTAAGCTGATGGTTAAGAATCAATCATAGTATATATTATTATTTCTAACACTGACACTTAAAATACATCCATTTGATCTCTCCTGCAAAATAGAATTATCCTAGCCTGGATAATGTAGTAGAGGGTTATACCCATTGTCTGCATGTTGGAGGTCAGTTTGACCTCTGATAATTAAGTGGCATTGAAGCTTTGGTATGGACATTTTTTTCATACCATTGATGAACTAAGGTGATCATTTTTTTACATTGATATATTGTATTGCCCCTCGAAGCAGTACTTTCCTTGAACTGCTTCATGAACAACTTTTGTGGTCTGCAATTAAAGAAGTTTATTGTCATTGAGTTTTCGAACTTTTTAGACACAGCGGAACAACGTTTACTAGCCTTCAGCTGCTTATAGATCAAGGTTTTTTTTTCCAAAGTTTCTCATACTTTGGATCAAACATGCATGTATTGGGCATTGGTGGTTTGAATCATTAGTTCCTTGAGATAATTTCAGTAGGTGATTTGCAACATAAACGCTAGGATGCTTTCACTGATTCACATATACTCACATTTGTCGAGCAAATATGCATAGTCCAAAGTATAAAATTGACCAACGAGCGGACTTTTTTACATCAAATATAAAATTGACCAGTGATTGGATGTTTTAAGGATTGACAGTATTTCTTATATTCAGCATTCTTAGAATTGTTTTCTAAGAAAATGTCCACGATGATATTGATCATTCATTTTCCTTTAATGTTTTTTTTTCCTTGCCTCATGATTCTAGATGCAGTCTTCTGAGATCCAAGTGTATACTCTAAAGTATTCGATGAGACTTGGCGCTGTTCAATTTATGCAATGCAAGCTAACTGTGTTCTCATTTGATTTAGGTGGATAATAGTATCCAATCAGGGGCTTCTTCTCTAAAACCTGTGAGAGGTAGACGTGATATTGGCCCACTTGTTCCATTTAATGAATTGATGAATGAAAATGAAGGTGCAGGCAACTGCATCCAGCAACTTGAAGATTGCAACAATAATTTACGAGAAGACTCTATACTTCCAGATGCACATGCCTTGTTACATGTAACAAATAGAAGAAAGGTGGCACCAGGAAAGAAACGCTACCTTGAGGTTTGTATAATGCCGTTTACTGATTTGTTTAGCATTTCTAAGCCCCACTTATATTTTATGCTTTTTTCAGGAGGACCATGAATTAACAGAAATACAAGCAGAATATGATGAATTGCTTCAGAAATTTGAAGCCGAGGTTGTTTGACTATTCTTGGGATTCAGCTTGCTTGAGACCTCGATATGCCATTAGTGTTGTAACTGTCATCTTCATATTATTAACTGTGATTATTTCTTTTCAGAGAACTACAAGTCAGATACAGATTGATTACTTGATTAGACAGCTTGCAGATGCAAATAATTATAAATGTGCCCAGTGTAATAGCTGTTCAACCAGCCATGGCTACAGAAACTGTGCTTACATGGAAAAAAATGTAAGTTTGAGGGAGACAGAGGCAATTCATGTGATCAAACAACTTCAAGAAAAGGTTTGTTTGTCTTTTTTTTTGTTCTCTCTTTTTTCTATTTTATTCATGTTATCAAAATAATATTTGGTTTCTTTTGTCATGTATGCATATTTCTTATAAATTTGTTGAAAGATTTCATGTATTTGGATTTACATTAGTTTGGAATGTGATGCACGTTTCATTTTTCACCTTTCAGATAACGACCTTAGATATGGAGGAGTCTTGTAGTCAGGAAAATCTGGATAGCATTGTTGAGCTAGCAACAGAGCAAAATATATGTGCCAGGGAGAAGTTTGAGGAGGTGATTTTTTTTTTCTGTGCTATCATTTGGTGGAAATGCTTTCATGTTTACAATACAAATAGAGGTTAATCATCAACTTTATAATGTGGTCAGTACCTGTCTGAGAATATAGCCGAGTACTAGGGAGTACTCATTATGTGAAAATGAACTTCCATTCTTGAATTAGCTCCTGAATATGTTTGGATTGCTGTTTCCCACAATGGAAAATTATAATATGCTATGGGTTCTTGAGTCTGCATTATGCTATGCTGACATGGGTTATGGTTTCTGTATCAATTTGTGGCTGGTTAAGTACTTCCTAGACAATGCCTTTCAGATGCCATGAACATTGGAAACGTCAAGATATATTTTCCTTCAAATAATTATAGGAAGTTTCTTTAGTGGATAACATATGTTGCTTGTTTTTCAAGCTTCCATGAATTGTATTGTTACTGTTGCTCTCTTTCTTCCATATGTAATTCAGACATGGAACATTATATGCTTCACACTACAATGTCCATTCTTGTAAATGGTTTTCTCGAGATACCTTGTTTGTTTTCGCAATTAATGGAAGGTGTATTAGTCAGAAATGCAGATGGGTCCAGTCTAGTATACTTGAGAGAGCTAGACATTTATGCCTTGAGTTTTTCATCTTGGCGTGGTTTTAATTTCCATTTGGTCCTCAAGGTATTAGAGCAAAGGGCGAGTGTAAGAGTAGATGACAGCTTATATTAATTATATATATTGCTTTTTCTTTATTCCTTTCCATGAAGCATTGTTTCTTTTATTTTCCTCTGTTCTGCTCTCAGCTCCATGCCAACACCTTTTAATTTTAGAAAAGTATTTAGAAAAGCTATGAAGCACGGACACTTCTCAGAGGTCAATGTACGAGTGTCGACACTTTGGGGACAAAGGGACACGTGTCCGACACGGCAAAAACGTGTCCCCTCTTTTTTTTCTTTATTTTAAAGGGAACATGTTGGGGACACGGATTTAAGGTTCTTTTTAAAAAAGCTTTACAAAGTAAGGGGTTATTTTTTGGGTAATTTGTCATCATAAAATTAATATCCCTAATTCTAAATCAAATACCTACATCTACTTTCTCTCCATCTATTTGATTCAACGGCAAATGTATTAGATTAGTTTTTTTTTAATTTTAAATTTATTATTCTATAATTTTATAGACTTAGATAATTTTTATTATAATGAATGGTATTTATTAATGATATATATTTTAATTTTTTTTTATTTTTACATGTCCTTTCCGTTTCCGTGTTTCATATTTTTTAAAAATGCCTTGTCCATGTCCGTATCCGTGTCCAAGTCCGTGTTTCATAGTAGAAAAGTATATGTACAACAAAAAATTTCATATCTGGGGTGGAAAAGATGCCTCAGGATAGGGTAAATATTTGAAAAAGTTCAATTAATAAAAGGAGCTACAAGATATACATGTTTTGATGTTAGATATCTGACATCTCATTTTTTACGTGTAATTGTCAGTAAATAATATTTGTCGTCGTTGATGTGCTGGAAGAAAAAGCTTTCTGCTCTTTTTATTCTGGCTTCATGATTCCGTGCAATTGTGCTTATGAAAAGCTTCTGTTTGTATTTTTGCTAACTGGAGTATGCTTTCAAATTCTTAGCTTCATGAAGAGATACAAAAGGCAAGGGATGATGCTAGGGCTGCTCGTGAACAGCTTGCTTCTGAGGAATATGCAATATTAATTGATGTCTGTATCGTTCTAGTTTGCTGTTTCTTTAAGAGTTCTTATTTAATTCTTGTTCTTTCATCTGTCAACATTTGTGCGTATTGTCTATAAATTTTTTGCACATATAATATTGTTTGTCCAATCCTAATGTGTCTTTACCCTGTTTTGCAGGTGGCTATTGACTCTGAGCTAAAGATTTCAAATGCGGTAGAAGATGTTGTATCTGAAGTTAAAAACTCTAATATAGTTCTGGAGAATGTGTCCCCACTTTTGGATGAGGTTTTTCAATGTTTTTCCACTATCTGTAATGTATTCAAGGTGAGAATTGTTTAATATATACACTCTTTCCCCAATTGTATTATGTTTTGAATATTTATTCTGTCTGACATATTGTTCATTTTTATTGGATCCATCGTGATCCCAACTTTGTAATACACTTGTGTTGTTTTTCCTGACAAAGGTTGAATTGTTACATTGTGACCCAGGAATTCAAGGCTTTGATGTGTGAAAGCACTCAAAAGCAAAAGTTGATATTTAGCAATCATGAGAAATTAGAATCCTGCATGATGCAAAAAGTTGCTGAACTGGAAAAGGAGAAGGTATGTACATTTCTATGCATGATATAAGGTGCAAACACACCCAAGTAAGAATATTCACCTGGTAAAGTGCAATGCAGCTTTTTTTGTGCAACCAATCTGTCAATCTTCAGCAAAAAATTGAAAAACTGGAACAGGAAACACTGAATTATGAAGATTATTTGAGAGTAAGCTTTTTCTATCTTTTGTATTTCAGAGAATGAATGCAGTATTGGCTGTTGTCCGTGTCTGATTTTTTTATTTTCCCCAGGAACTTTCTGAGCAAAAGGATCTCGAGGAAGAAGCATTACTTCATGAGATTCAAAGTCTTGGAAAGGAAATATCATCAAACGCCTTGGCCAAGGAAAAGGAAAATTTGAGAAAAGATCTTGAGAAAGCAAAAGTCAAGTTAAAGGAGACTGAGTTCAAGCTTAAAAGTGCAATTCAGGAGAAAACTAAACTTGAGGTTTTGTGACCGTAATAGATCTAATTTACTAGCTTGTGATCAACTGTCCTATTTACATTATAGCCCCTTACATGGATGTAATGCATTGTAGGGTGAGAAAGCATTTGCTGAAAGGGAAGTCAAACGATTGAATGGCCAAAATATTCGTCTTGAGCGGGACATCAACAAACGTGACTCTTTTGCTGGTAGAAGCCGAGATTCAGTTGTTGAAAGTTCAAAGGGGTTTGATCCAAGAAAAGGTCCTGCAGTTTCATCAGAAATGAGAATGCTGGTTCGTATTTGGCTCATTGATATCATTCTAAAATATTCGTAGCATGAAGTATGTTAATGATCTCTTTTTGTTTGTTTTAGTTTTCTCCTGATTTCATGTTTTACTGATTTGCTTCAATTTGAATATCATGCGATAGTGACAACGGCTTAGTCTATTCTGTGTTCTTCAACAATCTCAATTTTACCACTTTCAAATTGTGTTGAGTCAGACAACATATTAAAGTTCTATTTTTCATTATTATCAGTGGCCATATACTTGAAATGTCCCACCCCTTATTTTGGCAATGCCTTGTACAAAGCCTAACAGTTGCTAATTTCTGGTAAATGCTATTTTTCTTAGGAAGAGTTATTCCATGAGTTATTTGGGAAAAACATTATTGAATTCCATATTACTATGAATGTGTACACATATATATACACAAAAGTGAATGATATACTAGGAAAACAAATATAAAAGCTATTAATGCTAATCCCTATAATTAAGCTAATCCAATTCCTATATTTAAGCCTATAATTAATGCTAAATATTCTCTTAACACTACCCTTATGCTGGAGCACAAGTCCAATTTTAAACAAGCATAATGCAAGAAGTGTAACACAAACTAAAACAAAATAAGAGATAGAAACCACTGTAGACACACGCACAAAGTAGTCTTGAGAGGAAGACAAAACCATTGCTCAGGATGCAAACTTGACTGAGGAAGAAACCAACCACTGGTCATGACATTATTGCAGCAAGATGGAAAACTTAAAACTACTGCACACTAGGGCAATAAACTGAATTACACAAACAAAAATGCACATATAGGCATTATGCTAACTTCCAATAACTCTTCACATCGGAGCAACAACAGAATATCCATAGTAGTAAACAAAGATTCCTCAAAACATTGCATTCAACAATTGAGTCAGTGGATAGAGATGGTAACATGTGGTGATGCATGGCGGTTGATGGTGTCACGGGAATAATATTTATCAATCAGATCTTGACTAGAAAACCAAAAACTACTGATCGGTGGAGGTGGGACCAAAAGAATGTGGAGGTGAAAACCAAAGATTCCCGAAGATTCAAGAACAACAAGTGAAACCTAGGTTTCCAAAGAACGTTTGCACACTTGGGCAAACAAGAAAGCTGGAATTGTGCATGCAAGGCAACTCCAAGAAAGCTGAAATTCTGCATACAAGGGCAACTCTGATATCTTGTTATTTGGGAAAAACATTATTGAATTTCATATTAATGAGTCTATACACATAGATATACACAATAGTGAATCCTATACTAGAAAAGTAAATATAAAACTATAAATGCTAATCTTTATAATTAAGCTAATCCAATACTTATATTTAAGCCTATAATTAAGGCTAAATATTCTCTTAACACCATGACACTGAAAGTCTTTGATAAGCATTTAGGAATGACGGAATTTTTTTTGAATGCATGATTAGAAACTGTGCTATTATTTTTAGTTTTTTTCCTTTTCTTATTGTTATTATTATTATTTGATATCCTTTAGGAAGTGCATGCTTTTGAAATGGAAGCAGCGATTGAATCCCTGAGAGATGATAATGAAGAGCTTATGTCTTCAAATTACAGCTTAAAAATGGAGCTGGAAGCCTTGTCTGAACAATTGAATACTGCAGATGCCAAATTGAATATGTTACAGGAGGAAAATTCAGGCCTAGTGAGTTTTTGTGCATTCTCCTCGCTATTTATTCTGTGTAACATATTTGGCCTAAGAGCTAATAAAAAAATGTATATGATTTTATTACTATGATTCAATAATGTACTGTTTGCTCATCATATTTCTGTCTCTTGGTTCAGAGACAAAGATTAGAAGAATCTGCAGAAAACCAACAGAAAATAGAAAATGACATCCAGCTATTGTTAGAAGAAAAGGAAGAGTTGGCAATGGTAAACTGACAATGCAAATTGATTATTTGGTTGTGAAAGACTAGTTTTCTGTTCTTGTTCTGTTCTTCATTAGAAGAATGTCATGGCCTCGTTTTTGCAGCAACTTAGCAACTCCCTTTTGGAAATGGAAGAGGAAAAGGCTATATGGGCTTCCAGAGAGAAAATTTTTGTTGAATCAATAGAAGAGAAGACAACATTATACAATGCCGAGGTTTCTTCAGTGTCTAAAGCATTGTTGGAGGTAAGTGCAATAATACCTGAAGTACAACATTTTTTTTATTGCAGTAACCCTACTAGTTGTAACTTTTAACAGTTTGCATTCTCTTTTGTGGCGTGCAAACTTTGTATTCTCAGTTGCCAACTAGGCTCGCTCAAAATGGATGATATTTTCCCCTAGTGTATGCGCTTGTTCTGTGTGTTCTCCATTTCAGTACCTATAAATTATTCCTGTGGCATTAAACTGCAATTTTCTTAAGGAACTTGAAGCATTAAGTTTTATTTGGGACTAACAAAAACATTAAGTTCAAAAAGATCATTTGACTATATTTCATGTATTAAGGCTTTTCAGAATATATCCTTGATCATATTGATTCAGTTACAGTATAAATCATTTTCTAAGGAGGCCTAAGGGTGTCAGTGATTTCACTTGTCCGTCCTAAAAGTTGTTCTTTTCCTAAAAAACATTAGTAGCCAGTTGCATTTTACAGGTATTACCAGGCACCTGCTTTGACCTCTCCCCACTATACAAGCAAAGTAGATGAGCTATTTTACTTTCAAAAGATTGGGGCACCTTGGCCAACTTGGAACCCCTCCCCTCCCCTGCATCTGTTATTGTATATTAGTATTGATTGAAGAACTTGTACTTCAAAGGAAAAACATAAACTGATTAAATGTGGTAATTTTTAGGTTAGAAGTGAGCTACAATCCTTTAGGGAAGAATGCCAAGTCTTCAAAGAAAAATTGGCATGCTCTGATGAAAAAGTGAAACTGGAGCTGCAATGCAGGTTCGTTATAGCATACTTACAATATCAGAAAACAAACTTCAATACTCTTTGAATTTTATTTTTTCTAGCAGATCTATCAATTAGGCTTTCAGTTTTATTTGAATTGATCAGGTTCATGTATATCCTATTCTTTAACTGTTGGTATTTCTCATATGGAATTGTTGGGAAAAAGTTTTAAGCAAAAAAAAAAAGGAATGTCCATGTCTGAATTAGTAAACGGTTTGTATGTTTTGGTTTATCTAGCGTAACCATTGGTTAAAAGCATTAGGGCTTGAGTGGTCTTGTACTTGTCATATAAATCTTAGCCACACCAATTTACTATTACTCATAGTTGTTATGGGCACACCTCGGGCTCAGGGCACATGAGGCCCCAAGCCTAGCACCCTCATGAAGGGTCAGGCGCATAGTTATTAAAAATGTGCCATGGCGTGCGCTATGGCTTAGGCGCAGACCCCTGCGCCATGGTTAACCCATGGCACAAGGGTGTAACAATGCCGCGCGCCATTGTGCGCCTTGGCGCACCATACTAACAAATACAAATCTGGGGCATTTTTTAGGGTTTTATCATGTGTTTTAATCCTAATCCACCATCTTAGCATATAAAATTAATGAGAAAAGAAAAAAGAGAAGGTAAAGTAGCCGTGAAAAATTAAGAAGACAGAAGGTAAGGAAAAAAAAACCGATACAGAAGTTGGGAGAAATGTCACAAGTGCTTCTAAGCCTTCAACTTCAAGTGCTAAGGGAAAAGAAAAGGCTAAATCAACTTCTCACTTTGTCGAGGAGGAAGAGGAGGATTACATAGACTTAGAGGAGGAGGAGGTTGAATGCTTGGATGACGAAGGAGGAGAAGGATATTGGTTATGAATCATTGGATGATTGAAATAATTGAATTTTATTAGACTTTGTAGTTATAGTTAATAGGTTTATAGATAATGGATTAGAAGTTTGGAACTTTAGTCTTATTTAATGTGTTGTGCGTCTCACTTGTGTGTTTAATTTTAATCTAGAACCTTGAAGATTTAAAGGATTTAAATTAGTTTTGGTTTCATATGTGTTTATTTTTCATTATAAATATTTTAGAAATCTTTTTATGTGTGCCATTTGTCGCTATGGCGTGCGCCATATGGCGCTAGAAACACCCTTGCGCTATAGTGCGGCATTCGCCATTAACAACCATGTACATAATATACTATGATACTACTTTACTGGACACATAAGGGATCATGAAGGGACAAGTAATATTGTGAGACAACTGAGAATTTAGAATAATCCATGAATTAAAAATACTGATCCCAGCAAATTTGAGTTTATTTATTTGTAGATGAATAATAATGTTTCCGCAAGAAGCAGTCCAACATTCATTTCATGAACAATGACTGGACGCTACTCTCCACCACGAAGAGCATATAACCATTCAGAAGCAAAAGACAAAAAAATCTGTCAGAATCTAAAACCAGATGTCTTCAAGTTACAGTTAACGGATAATAAACATCCAACAAAGACAAGGAAGAACCAGCATACAAGTTAAGAAATCTTTTCCTACCCATACCATGGAAAAAGCACAAGTACAAAAACTCCATGGACATTTTTTAACTGCAACTAGCCAGGGGAACTAAGCATTCAGCATAGAGAGGCTATTCACAAACAGTCACCATCCAAGCCTTCCTAAAGTAAAAACCAAAGATATTATCCTACATCAGGGGCTAAATCTAATAGCTTTTTTCCAACCGTATTAGACAAATAATCAAGTGTAAACCTTTAACTGAAAGAACCAGAGCATCAAGTCAACCCAGCAGAAATAAGGGTCCTTTTCTTTCCAAAGGTAGTAAAGTTTGGTTCAACCAGTGCTTATGGCTAGTCAATACAACAAATATATTTTTAACTGCATTACCTTGTATGCACCTTCAGTTCTACAAATTTTAAAAGCTGAGCTAATGCATCCCTTGAAAATTTAATTCGTTGTGAATCATCATCTTGTGCACTGCTTTCTTCCTCAAATGCTTTTCCAGATCTAATATCTGCAAGAAAATTCAGACTAGGCTGAGGAAACAAACAGCAAAAGTAAAAAAAATTGGGAATGCAATGGAAGTAAAAGCCCAATGTTATATTGCCCCCAACCAAAAACTAAAAGAAAGGGTCTAAAACTTGAGAAGTTTCCTATAATGTCATGGAATTAGAGTACAGCCAGCTTTATCTTAAATCTATCTGGTTTCGGTACAGCACAAAAGCATCAGCAAAAATGGTAAAATAGAATATTGAGCTATTTGTTCTCACATTAATGTAAATCACATCTCAGATAGAAAAAATTCTCTGACTAAAGAGAAACATAAAATGCTTAAGTTAGACCCCAATTTTATATAATTATCCAAAATCTCAAAAAAAAAGAAAAAAAAAAAATACGGAACAATGAAATTTCGGAATCTTGTATATGTTAGATTTTTCTCCTCAACATTCACACATTTTCAGGCAATACCACTAAAACTTAAGCCTTAACACCATACTTAACCCAGCTCACAAAAAAAGAACTTCAACTACTTAAATCTTAAGAAATAACAGCTAAACAAAGGCATAACTGTACAAAAAAAGGTACAAAACACGTTAAAGAAGAAAAAAAATTCCAATTTTCAGCATGAGCCTCCAAAATTGAAGCTTAAAAGCAAGATAAAAGACCCAATAACATCGGCAAACGAAACATACGCAGAATTGTAAAATCGAGTGACAATTTGGAAAGAGGGTATAGTTACCAGAGTAGCGGCGGTAAATCTGGAATATATCAACTGAATCGAAATCCATGGAATCCAAAAGAAGTGAAGAAGAAAGATAGCAGGAAAACCCTAGAAGCTCAAAAATGAAAAGAGGGGAGAGGGAGAAGTATTATATGGGTATGTGGTTGTGTCCCTCTGCTCAATATGCCATTTGCGTGTCAATCTGCTTTTGTATTTTAATGGAGCTTCAACTGCTTACGTTACATATCATATGATCCAACTACAAAACTTTTACTCTTTTTCTCTCTTTTCTCCTTTTAATTTATGATCGCAAACAATCAAAAACCCGTATAGAAACTGAAATGGAAACTTGAAAACTGTTTTCCTTCTTTTAAAATAAAGAATAAAAACGCAAATAGACATGTAAATAATAAAACTATATAATTTATTTTTTAATTTTTAAGGTAAAATGATGAATTTTTGTAGTACTTTTATATTTATACATAAAAATAAATATAAATTATATAAAATAATTAAATGAATCAGATAACAACATAAACAAATATAAAAAAGACTTACCGTCGTAACGGAAATGTTTGGTTCGAGATTTTGTTATATAATTATGCCTGATCAGTATGAATACGACACTAAATTGTTTCCTGGTAACCTTTTTTACGCTTATTGATAAGGTTGTTTTAAACCTTATATTCTTGGCATCAGTTTACATCATTTAGTGATGTTCGTATTTGTTAGTATATGTCCTGATCCTTTTGTGATGTAATTGGAATTTTATCAATTAATAAAGGCATTAATCTATTTTATTATTATCTTGTGTAAATAATTAAATAGAGTATCCATTATTTGAGAATTGCTTTCATAGGACAAAAGAATATTATAAATTCTTAAATATAAAAGTTCCCAATTTTTTTTGTCATGGGAATGATAAAATATTATAATTGGCATGTGGTTTGATTGCATGGTTGGGTCCTACAACTATGGTACATGGGATATCAATCAAAGATATGGGTACATATTAGGATACATAGTACTGGACCAATCCACTTAGGGTTTTTCACTTGACCCCTATGATACAAGTGATGCCCTAGTAGTTATTATATGTGCTCCTTAGACCTGAAGTTCTTATGAACTTAGGTACTAGCTTGCATACTTTGGTCATTCGCCTAACGGGCCTGTAATAGGGTGCCAAGTATGGGTTGGACTGGGTGTGTCAGTAAAACATTTAAGGGTCATGAGTAAGGTGAAGGGAAATGCTAAATCTCATAAAGGGATTCTGATATCACCGTCCACTTGATGAGTGAGACTGATAAGTGTTTGGCCAAACCCAATAATTAATTAGATTAATTATTGATTTATTCAGTTCAAGATAAGGTCGCTTCAAACCTTATATTCTGAACCTTATGGAACCTTGTTTGTGAATAATTTGACGGGATTATCGGTATTAATGTGTTGCATTTCATGCATTCTGCTTATTTTTGCGCATTTTGGTTTTTCCTTATAATTTGGTTATTTTACTGTGTTTTATGGTTATTTTCGCTTTTATGTTGATCCGAGGTCGTTGCGATCGAGGATGTGTATAACTTGACCCGTTTTGTGAGCTTAATAGTGTGGGGGATGAGACCCGAAATGGAACATGAAGAAACGGGATGTTGGAGTCCGGTATGAAGGAAGAATGACATCAGATCTTTGGACCCAATTTTGAGGCAGTTGCAAGCCAATTATGGAGATGCTTATTAGAGACAAATTTGTAGAT
>CAOJCR010571325.1:0-10193 GCA_948330485.1 Euphorbia neoarborescens | reverse complement strand
TATATATAGTTTTACCATAAATTAAATCACTCGAGACATCATCTCAAATTTATAGCTAGTAATTTAGTTAAAATTGTTGTTGTATATAGCATAAACATACAAAATACGTATTACATTAAAATATATGTATAATATTTTTTTAATTTATATATATTATAATTTTAAAATATTGATATTTACACATTAATTTTTTATTATATTAATTTTTTTAATTTAAATTTTTATAACTTCTATAACTTTTTTAATTATTATTTTCATTTTATAATAATTATATTTTATTTTTTCTATTTCAATTTTTATTTTTCTAATAGATCATATAAAAAATAATATATATTATTTTCTCTTAATTTTATTATTACAAATATTTTACATATTTAGTTAAAATTCATACAAAATACCTATAACCTATTAATTTAAAATATATAGCATGTATATAATATTTTCCTTTAACTCAAAACCTAATCCATTTATCTCCGCCTATCCTTTTCTCCACTCTTCTCCCATTTGCCACCCCACTTCTTCGCCGGGTGCCGCCAGTGCTCAAGCGAAGCGCCACTTCATAGCTGATGTATAGATTCTCGATCGAGCCAGATCTACTTCAATCCCTGCTCTTGATCTATAAGGCGCTTTCACCGCTGGCTGTGAAATCTTTGATGGAGAGCGAGAGATAGTCATTAGTTATTTCTTCTTTCATTCAGAATCCTTCCCCTAGAAGTATCCAGCTTAGTTCATTGCTATGGAAGATTTTTCGGTCAATAAAAGGAAATAAAGCCTTCTGATCCCCCTACAAACAGAGGTACTTCGCTCTTTGTCTTAATAGTTAGACTGTGCGAATATATTTAGGATTTCTCAGCTTAGTTCATTGCTGATAATCCTAGAAAGGATTTACCCTTCTTCTCCGATGACTATGATCTTATCTTCTCGATTCTGCCTGAAAACCACAGAAAATGGAGTGACACTGGAGGCTCCGATGAAAAACCCTCCGATGCTTAAGTCAGCAGAAAGAAGTTCTCAAAGTAGATGAACTCAAAAAATCAGAGAAGAAAAGTAAAGGAAAGAAATGTAAAAAGTACCTTTTTAGAAGATCTTTGGGCTTTTTTATATCAGCTTTACCTCATAACCGTATTCTGTTAGAGAATATTTGCTCCAATCATTGTGGTCCCTGTGTAAAGACTTAAATGCCCTCCAATTGTGTCCAATTGAGGAACAACCTTATCAGGGGAGAAATGTATGCTTGCTGAGTCATAGCCGAATGAATGACGGCTAAATGCCATCAGGATCCCGAATTGATATCCCGGTAGATCCCTGGAGTTGTGGATCTCAGGGTGTTCTCAGGATTTTACCAGGTATAGGTGTACAAATATACTGATTGTTATCAGTTGTCCCTTCATGGCATTGCAGAAGCCTTTCAAGGCTGACTCGTCATTTGTTTTAGAATTTGCTCGGCATGCACTGATTATCATCAGTAGTCTCTCCTGGTAATGTGGAAGCCTTTTAAGGTTGATTTGATGCTGTCTTTCCACCCAAACCAGCTTTTTGGGCCAACAGACCGGATGGACTTTTTGTCAACTGAACAGTCTTGCTCCTCAGAACGTCGTTTCGCTAATTATGACGTAATAACTGTCTTAAATCGCGAGCCTTATGCCCCTTGCTGAATGAATGACACCTGTCATGTCAAGCTCTTTTTTCAAAAATTTCCCAAAAAGGGGCACGTTTCTCTTATTTGAATTGCTGCCTATAAATACCCATCATCAATTACTCTCTTTCTCTCTCTCTTTTCTACGATCCTTCTTGAATGCATTCTCAGCCTGCCTTTCACTACCTGAAGCTTTTCCGGTGACTGGATTTCTGTTTCTTGCCAGGTACTTGCTCCTGTTTTTCTGTATGTCTTTCATCTGAATTTATTATTTTCTTCTTTGATTGCCTTTGTTTGACGAAATGTTTCTTTTTCTTTTTCTTTCTTTACCATTTTTCCTATTTTCCGCGACTGTTTTCCATAACTTAGAACTGTCTAGAATCTTTGCTGCCTTGTAACCCTTAGATTAGTGTGCCCTTCCTTTCTTAGAAATCTGAAACCTAAGATGAGTTCCAAACCTTACAAATCCTCTAGACCTCTCGAGAGAACCGATAATGTGGACGCGGCTGACACAAGTTGCCCGAAAGCCCGAAAGATAACCAAGGTGGATGACATACCCTCGTGTATACATCCAACCCACATTTTTGACTATAGGGAGAGGTATCCGTGGCTGCGCCAGGTGGATATTCTGTTACCAAACCAAACTGACCGAGCTATAGCACCCCCTAGAGGATATTTCACCATTTATCTTCACCGTATAGACTTCGGGTTTCGATACCCCACGCCCTATGGATTAGCATGAACCTTATCTGCATTCAACCCCTGCCTGGCTCAAATTCACCCGAATGCTTGGGCAAAATTAGTGGCCGAATATTGGATATGTAGAAATTTAGGGTTTGAGCTCGACGTGGATTTAGCCTGATCCTTAATAAAACCCGCTCGTCGAGACAACGAAGATTTTGCATTTTTCATCAAGTTTTCAGATACCTAGAGGGAGTTTCGCGAGAGACCTTCCTCCTAGAAAGGCTTCAAATCTTTTTTCTTTTTTATCCGGGAGATTCCATATTGCTGTTTTGAACCCTTCCCTACCGAATAGGGATCCTTGAATGAGAGTAGGTACAATCGAGAAGTGGCAGAAGAGCCTGATGTCCGAGTTGACAGACTGTTGACTGTCCCATCTAGCCGTTGGACTTTGAAAGAGGCAGTAAGCACCTATATTGCTGGGAAGGACTTAGTGTATCCTCAGGGGAACCTAAGGTCTCAGATTTGGAAAGTGGTAAAGTCGGGTACTATTGCTGTTATTGCAGGTATTAAATTATCTTTTCTTCCTATGCTTTTTGTTTTTTTTTTCAGACCTTTACTCAGTGACTATGGACCCTGTTTCAATGATGGCTTCTCACTTCGCAGCTTTGACAAAGAAAAGCAAGATGACTTGTCCCGACAACTGTGTGAAGATTTCAGCAACCTCTGATGCTGTTCCACTTCCAGCGGGGCCATTTTGTCCCGAGTTAACCCATAAGTCGATGATGCCCATGAATTCTGTCGAAGATTCTACCCCTACTGCTTCTGGACTTGCCAAACTCCAAGTTCAAGAAACATCCCTGGAGGAGGTTACTTCTATCGGGGCTCATGCAAAGAAAAGGAGGAGAGAGGGTAAGGTAACTTGGCATATCATGTTCATTTGTTTGATTCCTCTGTTTCCTTTTTCTTACTGTCATGACCCTTACGTTGTTTCAGGAGCCAGCTGTTTCCTCAGAGAAAGCTTCTCTTCCTTCACTGAATAAATTCTGGAGTGAAAAGTATGGTCCGGGGATTAGACTTTCTGACCCTTTAGTTCAAGATGAGCTTAGAGAACTTTTTGTTCTTCCAGGAGATCGGACGAAAATTGCCAATGCTGACTTTGAGGGTTTGTCCCTGGGTGCATTCAAAGCAGCTACTCAGGTAATATCAAATGTCTTTGATAAAATTTTCACACCACCCTTCTAATTGCCTTTTATCTTAATAGGTCGTTTCTATTCTTGCTGGGTTACATTCCCAAGTGATGACTATTCACGAGGAGAAGGAGGAGAAAGATACTGTTCTAGCTTCCCTCCAATCTGAGGTCTCTAGACTCAATAAGAATTTGTCTGCAAAGGACCAAGAGTTGTCCTTGATGAGGGAATCTGTCGAGGAGGAGATAACTCATCTCAAGAAAGAGTTAGAACATGCCCTGCATGATAGGGATTCAGCATTTACCGAAACTCAATTTCACGTAGAGGCGCTGAGCAAGAAGAATAGGCTCCTATCCGAGAAGGACCGGCTTCTGTCCAAAAAGGACCAGCTCTTATCAAAGAATGATGAGGACAAGTCCCGGGAGATGGAGGAGAATACTGCCAAGTTTGCTTAGATATGCACCGTCTACGGTGATAAAATTCACTTGGCGTATCTTACTCAAGACCCAAAATTGGAACGTATCGACGTCAGTTTACCTTCTCCAGATGAGGTGAAGGAGTATCTTTCTCGACAACAGTCTGTCTTCTCACCGGAAGAAGTGCAAACAGGACTTCCATCCTCTAGCCATGCTATAGAAATTTCTTCTGACAATCTAGAGCAGGGGGCGCCATCGACGCGGTTCCTCTAAACTCTGTTCCCCTCATGGAGGCTGATTTTCCCACCGGGGGGATGTAAACATATAATAGTCTTGTAGGATAGCATGAATGACTTGAACCAATTATTTTTGTAATCATCATCTCAGATTTATCAAAGTGTTAACTTCTCTTGCGTGTATTTTGGAGCTTTTGCCAATGTTTTGGATTTATACTTTTGATCTGCCTTTTCCTGAAAAGAATTTGAGTATTAACTCATAATTAGCAACTTGGTTTAACTGCGAATGATCGTCATAGCTTTCAGGTGGGAACCTGAATTGCTTGTATAAGAGCAAAAATATAATCATTGGGTGAAAACCCGACAGGCTCGTATGAGAGCGAATTTGTGATCCTCAGGTGATAACCCGGAAAGCTCGTAAGAGAGCAAATTTGTGTTCCTCAGGTGTTCACCCGGATGGCCCGTAAGAGAGCAAATATATATTCCTAGGGTGTTCACTCGGATGGCTCTTAAGAGAGCAAATATGTATTCCTCGGGTGTTCACCCGGATGGCTCTTGATAGAGCAAGTATGTATTCCTCAGGTGTTCACCCGGATGGCTTGTGAGAGAGCAAATATGTATTCTTTGGGTGTTCACCTGGATGGCTCTTGAGAGAGAAAATATGTATTTGATGTCAAATCAAGAATTCAGAATGCAATAGAGCTAATATTTTGATTCCATTTCTTTCTTAATATATGTACAAGTATTGATCCAGGATTGCTACCTCGTTAAAAACCTGATTAAGGAAAACCCAATGGGACAAAAACATTAATCAGGAAAAAAGAGTATAGCAACTTCTCACCCCGTCAATCTGAAGGAAAAAATTTCCTTAATTTACAAATGTTCCAAGTTCTAGGAACGTCTTTCCCATTCATCTGCTGTAGCCTGTAAGTACTAGGTCCAACCACACTCTTAACCATGTAAGGTCCTACCCAATTAGCTCCTATCTTGCCCTTTCCTTCCCGACTCTGAGAGGCTTCAGAGTCTTTCAAGACCAGATCTGTAACTTTGAACTATCTTCCCTTTATCTTTCTATCATGATACCGAGCAATCCTGCTTTTATAAGCTGCCATCAGGATGTAAGCTTTCTCCCATCTTGTCTCCAGGGAATCCAGCTGGTTGCGGATGTGAAGCTGATTCTCTTCAGGTGAATAATGAGTTACCCTTTCGCTTGGTGCCCCGATTTCAGTCGGGATAACAGCTTCCGTTCCATAGGTGAGAGAGAATGGAGTTTCCCTCGTGGCTATTCTGGGTGTAGTCCTATATGCCCAGAGAACATAAGTCAAATAATCTGGCCAAGTGCCTTTGTGCTTTGACAATCGCTTCCGAAGCCCATCTTCCACAACCTGATTGGTGACCTCCATTTGGCTGTTGGTCTAAAGGTGAGCCACCGAAGAACATCGATGCTCTATTCTCAAATTCTCACAGAATTGCTTAAACTTGCCTGATATGAATTGGGTGTCATTGTCAGTAATGATCTTCTTTGGGATCCCGAAACGAGTGATAATCTGATCTTCAACAAAGGTGATGACCTTCTCGGGAGTGATAGCGCTCAATTCTTCTACCTCTATCCACTTGGTGAAATTGTCTACGGCCACAATAATCCATTTCCTTTGACTTCTTGCCTCGGGCATGGGCCCACCAGATCAATTCCCCAGGTGAAAAATGGCTATACCGTATAAATAGGCTTCTGTTCAACTGCCGATTGGTGGTTCCTCGGTGCATTGATCTGACAGGCTTAGAAACTTTTCACATGATCTACATCATCTTCATCCATGCTTTCCCAGAAGTATCCTGCTAACCTGGCTCTTTTCACCAAAGTCGACGCCCATTGATGCGCTACGCAGATTCCTTCCGGCATTACTCTTAAGATATAGAGCCCTTCTTCCCGAGTTACGCATTTGAGCCAAGGATGAGTAAATGACCTTCTTATCAATTCACCATTAATTAATAAATATCGAGAGGTTCTCCTTCTGATTTGTTTTGCTTCCTTCTCATTATCCGGGACCTCACCATTCTCTAGGAACTTCAAGATTGGGAGTCTCCAATCGCTGTCCTCTTTCTCAGTGATCAGGATTTCCTCCAACTGATGGCTGGGCTACCCTTATCTCTCAAATAGACAGGTTAGCATTTTCCAGTCAGTTGGGTAAGCAGAAGCTTTGGCCAATCTATCTACCTTTTCGTTTTAATCGCGAGATATGTTCTCAATCTGGCATATCATACCTTTGGATTCAAGCTCTGCTAATATATTCTTTGCTTGGGACAAGTATCTACCCATGGATTCATCTTTGACTTGAAAGATTTTGTTTAGTTGACATGTGACTAGCTGGAATCACTTTTGATAACCACCCGATCCGGACTAACTTCTTTAATGAGATCCAAGCCTTTTTAAGAGCTTCATATTCTACGGCATTGTTAGTTACAGGAAAATCTAATTTCACCGCATATTGAAACTTTAGTTTACCAGGTCCCTTAATAATGATGCCAATCCCAGGTCCCTCAGTAGGTGAGGCTCCGTCAATGAATACTTTCCATCGTTCAGCCCTGACTGAGGGCTCTGGTTCTAACCCGGTGAATTCTACGAGAAAATCTGCCAAAATTTAAGCTTTGAATGATGCCCGGGGCTCGAACTGGATGTCAAATTCTGCCAGCTTAACAACCCATGCTACCAACCTCCCAGTAGTATCAGGTCTCTGCAATACCTTCCTCAGAGGTAAATTTGTTCGAACTATGATTGTGTGGGCCTGAAAGTATGGCCGAAGCCTCTCTGCAGCAAAAACCAATGTTAGTGCTATTTTTTCAATATGAGGATACCTGAGTTCGTCATCCTTCGAGACTTTACTGACGTAATCCACAGGGAATTTCTGGGTTCCTTCTTCCTAAACTAGGACCACACCACAGCTTCTTCAACTGCAGCCAAATATATGTAGAGCATCTCTCCCACTTTATGCTTGCTAATCAATGGTGGCGACGACAAAAATTCTTTAAGTTGATCAAAAGCCCTCTGATAATCCTCATTCCATTCTAACCCCGGCTTCTTCTTAATGGACTTGTAAAATGGTAAGCACCTTCTTACTGAAAATGAGATAAACCTGCCCAAAGCATTGATGCGCCCATTAAGCCTTTGCAGCTCATTCAGGTTCTTGGGTGAGGCCATACTCATTACTGCCTGGATTTTGATTGGGTTTGCCTCAATACCTCTGTATGAAACTATAAACCCCGAGAACTTCCCTCCTGATATCCCAAAAGTGCAATTTTCTGGGTTTAACTTAAGCCTGTAGTCTTACAAAATTCTGAAGGTTTCCCGGATATGCTGCGGATGATCTGCCTTCTCCATACTCTTCACTACCATATCATCTACATAAACCTCCATAGTTTTCTCCACTTGATTCTTAAACATGTCGTTGACCAACCTTTGGTAGGTGGCCCCAGCATTTTTCAATCCAAAAGGAATCTTCCTGTAGCATTAGGTGCCTTCATGGGTGATGAAGCTTGTTTTGATCTCATCATCTGGTTGCATAGAGATTTGATGGTAGCCTGCTTTAGCATCCAAGACTGAATAGATGTGATGTCCTGCAGTTTCATCAACCAACTGGTCAATGCTGGGTAAGGGGTAGCAATCCTTCGGACAAGCTTTGTTTAAGTCAGTGAAATCCACACATATCCTGTAAGATCCATTTGGTTTCTTGACTAGGAAAACATTGGCCAATCAATTTGTGTAATGCACTGGTCGAATGTGGCCCACCCTTAGCAACTCAGCTACTTCCTTCTCAATAACTTTCTGTCTGTCCAGAGCATGCCTTCTCTTCTTCTGGACCACTGCTTTTGCCTCAGGATCCATATTCAAACTTTGAGAGATGATCTCTGGTGGTACCCTAACTAAGTCTTCTGCTGTCTAAGCAAAAGTCCTCTGCTCAGCTTTCAGGACTTCCACGATCGCAGATCTCAACCTTTCATCCAAGTTCTTACAAATATTTAAATTTTTGTCCTCGGCTATGGCAAAGGTCTCAATTTCATCTAAGGGCTCAGAAGATCCTGATCCTTTCTCCTCATCTGCTTCAACCTCCTCCTCGTTTATTAGTGATGCCAAGTATGTTCTTTGAGCTGCTTGTTTATTTCCATGGCATATTGCATTCCCTTTAAGAGTAGGAATAATTAGCCCCAAGTGTCTACACGAAACAATTGCTTCCGAATCTACCAGAAATGGTCTGCCCAAGATCACATTGTAAGCCATCCTGGCATCTATTATAAGAAACAACTCTTCAGATTTGTACTTGTGTCCTTCATCCCTGCTTAGCATCTTTAACTTAACTT
The DNA here is from genome assembly GCA_948330485.1 of Euphorbia neoarborescens. Classification (NCBI taxonomy): domain Eukaryota; kingdom Viridiplantae; phylum Streptophyta; class Magnoliopsida; order Malpighiales; family Euphorbiaceae; genus Euphorbia; species Euphorbia neoarborescens. Next base: position 1,681 of record CAOJCR010571325.1, on the reverse strand, counting down.
GTCCAATCAACGGGACAGGGTGGCCCCCGAGACCTACCACCGGTGCATAAGCCTGCTGGATCCTATTGTTCTCGATCTTTATCTTTTCTATTGCATGTCTGTTGATCAAATTGATGGCACTGCCTGTATCAATGAGTACCCTTTGGACCGTGTAATCTTCTATCTCCACCTCTATTACTAGCGCATCTGTATGACCTAGAGACACGTTAGTAAATTTAACAAAAGAATTATTGACATCAGAGATACCGTTATTCCTGGCTAGTGCATGCTTCACCCTTCTGGTCTGAGGTTCATCAGTTGGACCACCTGCAATGACCATGATGACCCCCCAGGTTTGCCTCCTATTAGGATGAGGGTTAGCCGCCTTCTCCTGTTTCTGATCACGGTTTTTGGTCTCTATCTCATCTACTTCCTCTCTCGGGTTCACAAACTTAGCCAACTTCCCCTGCCTAATCAGTTTCTCAATCTCTTTCGCCAAGAATTTACATTCATCCGTATCTTGCCCCTTGGTTCTATGAAATCGACAGTAAGCGTCCTTGTTTGGTCCATACGTCATCCCTTTCTCAATGATAGGATAGGTTAACTCTTTGTTGAGACCCTTCTCATTGATGGCCAATAAGACCTCAGTGAGTGATGTATTCAAGGAGGTAAGCTGCATCCGCTCTCTGTTTTCGTGAGAGAAATCTCTTCTTCTATCTCTATCTCGGTCATTACCCCGGGTATCTCTTTTGAACTGATTCTGATCCTTTGATCCCTGGTCACCATGGCACCGAATGCTCTGGGCCTTGTCAACCTCGATGCAGTCCTTGCAAATGGTCATCAGCTGAACATGATTACTGGGCTTTTGAGATGCCAACTGCTATCTTAGCCTGTTATTTCTTGTATTCATCATCAAGGCCTCACAAGCAATATTAGTTTCTAAATTTTTGATCTGCACACAAGCTTCTTTGAATCTGACCACATAATCTCTCAACGATTCCCCTTGCTTTTGAATGAGATCATTGAGAACTCTTGTTGCTGTTGTTGCCGGGATGGACCCTACAAACTTCGCCATAAACTGCCTCTTGAGCTCATCCCAGCTATCAATAGATCCGGGTGCTAACCCATCATATCAATAGTGAGCTGGACCATCCAGAGACTGGTTAAACATGGTACACATTAAATTGTCATTCACTCCTGCAGTGTACATTAGGTTAAAATACTTCCTGATGTGGATGACAGGATCGTTAGACCCTGTGTACTGTGGTAACGTCGGCAACTTGAAGTTCTTATCATGTGCGGACTCCCAAATATATCGAGATAAGGAGGGTCCCCTATGTCTAACAGAGGAGCTTGAAACGGCACCTCAAACTCGCTCAGGGTGGATTTGAACCACTCCACCAGGAATTTACCCGCATCCCCCGTAGTAATGCGTTTCACCAAATCCATATCAGCAGCTCTGTCAAGTATAACCATATTCGCACCTAGAGAAGCCATATTTTTAAGGGCAACAGGATTGATTACCTGTTGAGATGTGCCTCCCTGAGATTGTTGCACAAGATGAACAATAATATTGGGCGGCGCATATTGCACGAATGGGTTCCACGCCATGCTGGGCTGGGAATTCCACGCACTCATCTGTGAAATGAGACTTGATTAAACATGTAAGGGAGGTAGTGGTGGTAATGCTCTCTGCTCATGG
>CAOJCR010570313.1:0-12902 GCA_948330485.1 Euphorbia neoarborescens | reverse complement strand
GTTATCAGCATCAGCAGGAATAGAAATAGGAACAGATTCGGAGTCAGGGTTTCTTACCTCTCCTGACTCCATACTTACCTCAACAGCTGGTGGCTGGGTTCCTGCATCAGAAGAAGAACGTTCCAGCTGCTTACCACTCCTTAGGGTCACTGCCTTAGCGGATTCCCTCTGGTGCCCCTTCGAATTTGGTTCTGAATTACTGGGTAAATTACCTGAAGGATGTTCTTGGAGTTCCCAGTTAATATGAGCTACCTGCATCCCCAGGTCCTTACAGTAGGCCTCTATATTGGCGAGGCGCGATGACATCTCTTTTAATAGAGTCATCACCGCGTCTTCCTGTTTAGGTGGAGGGGAAGCCTCTAACTGCTGGAACTGGGGAAGATGATCACTCAGGGCCTTACCTAACCCCTGGTCTTTATGCTCATGAGTGAATTCAGAAGGAGGTTTAAGCACATTGTTATTATTCCCGTAACATATGTTTGGGTGCTGAAATCTTCTTTTGAAATTCTGATTATTATTATTATAAGTGTAAGTTTGAGGATACGAATTATTATACCTGTAATTATTGCCCACGTAACTTACACTCTCTGATGGTGAAAATGATGACTGGGCATCTGAATATGCCCACTGGCATTCCTGCACGGGGTGATCTCCTCCAAATGTCACACATAAAGCTACTTGAGATCTTGGAGTGTTTACACCCGATCTCACCTCTGCCATCAATGTATCCAACTTCTTGTTTAGATCTTCCATGGCCTCCTTCTGAGCCGGATTTGCATTTTGAACTCTCCTTGTGTTGGCAAGTCAGATTGCCATATCGTGCTTCTTTTAACCACTTCTTTGATTAGAGCACGCGCTTCCTCCGGCGACTTCTTGAAGATATTACCACCTGTTGAAGAATCAACCAAAGCTCGGTTAGAAGGTGACAAACCATGTTAAAAATTACTCATCTGTGTGTAATTATTAAGCTCATGGTGTGGACAGCTTCTGAGAAGCCATCTGAAGCGCTGCCATGAATCGTTCAAACTCTCTATGCTGCTCTAATTCAGCCCTTTCCTTGGCGATCTGTTCAGCCTCAGCTGCAGCTCTATTTACTTTATCCATTAGGTTCACTCTCTCGTTTCTCAACCTGCGCAAAGTACGACCAATCTCAAGATCAAGTGGTGATAAATCTAGATTATTTGAACGTGTAGGCATAAGCTAACAGAAACAACTCAACCAAATATCACTCACGAGGATATAGAAAGTCAAAAAAATGAAATTAAAAAAGAAGCTATACGAAAAGAATGCACTAAGTACAAACACTAAAAATATTCACAAGAAAATACAGTGCCTAAAACAACCGTATCACCCTATGTTCGAATTGCACAGAGAATAAAATTCCCCGGTAACGGCGCCAAAAACTTGATGCGCGTTTAGCATGACAAAAATTTATACAATTCTGATATAGATGCTAAACGCTCAACTACCGAGCAGTGTACCCCGTCGTTGTTAAGTAATAATTTGGATTTGAGTCCAGGTATCGATCCCACAGGGAATCTACCTCCACGAACTCTAGTTCTAGGGCTTTGGCATGTAAAAGGCGGTAAAACAATAGGAATTTAAACTAAGTTAAAACTACTCCTAAACCTAACTACGATCAGTTACCATCTCAACTCCCTGATCCAGAATAAATAGACAATTAACCGATATTAAATCGTCTTTATGAATATAAATGGTAATGGTCCTTATTAACCTAACAAACTAGTAAACGTTTAAGCGATGAAAGAAATTAGGTATTAAACCACACACGAGTTCTGATAGGCAATCCTACTGTCTAAGCACCTAGGGTAAGGTTATCCGGACGGCCCGCCTAGTTTTATGAATCAGAAACTAAGTCCGCTTAAGTTATGTGGGTTATCAATCATACAGTTTTCCAATTGTCGGGCTGGATCACGAAACAGATATGAATCAAATAGATATTCCAGATTACGATGCTATCGAACCAACATGCACGAAAATAATATCGAATCACAATCACAAATCCTAATATTACTAACAAGTTGAATTAATAAGTATGGAGCGAAATATAAAGAATACAATCACATGCATAATCTAAGCAGTTCCAACTTATATTAAAGACGAAGATTGAAAGAGAGAAAATATAAATCAAACTCGTTATCGAATAGTGTGGATCCTGGCTTCTGCGATGATACATGCAAACGTGATCCTCGATAAGAAAACTAACTTGCTCACGCAAGAAATCTACCGCACAAGGGGAAAAGAAATCAATTGAAACTTTTGATTAATAAAGTCTGAAATCTGTTTACAGAGAAAGAGTAAGACCACCTAGGGTTCTTAGCTCAGCAAAGATGATAAAAGATACTAAAAATAGGTTTTCTCCAGCTCTTAAATACATTATACAATCCAAAAATTTGAAATAAGCAAAACCTAATCGCAAAGCAGAAAATAAACCTGTCACGTCGTGACACTTAATCTGTCACGTCGTGACAGGGTAAAAATCTAAAATTCCGTAAAGCCTTCTGTTCATCTTCAAAAAGTGCCTGTCACGTCGTGACAAACAGATGTAGCGACTTGATAGGGTAAAATTCTTCGACTCTAGCTTTTTCTTTAGAAACACCTGTCACGTCATGACAGGTAAAGTGTCACATCGTGACAGGCTGCAGATCAGCATATCAGCACTCTTCTCCTCCTTCCTAGCTTGCTCCCACATTCTGCTCATCCGTCTAAGCTCTCGATACGTGTCTTGCATAGATAAATAGAAACATAACCGTACCAGCGTACAGGAAAAAGAAATACCAAAGAACACGGAAGCCTCAAACACGAGCCAAATTATCTACAACATTAATTAAACTAAGAAAACTATAAAACGAAGGAAAAGAACAAAACACATAAAACCAAGCTCAACCCAAGATAAAAAACAGAAAAACATATAAAATATCACCAAATGAAGCATAGTTTGGTCAAGAAGATAAGGTCCAAATTGACTTTATCAAGCGACCCTGGGAAGACCCCTCCCTTTGACACAGGCACATCGTTAAAAGCAGGCACATCTTTCTCACGACCTGCTTCCGCCTTTGAGGACACCTGAGGAACTCTCTACACCAGTTGGGTTTCCTCTACCTCCTCTTCCTCACCGACAGTGCCACAATAGACTCAAGCTCCTTTCCAGGGTGACAAGAACCTTCATCCACAATCACAGGGGGCCACCGTCCCGGACTCGCTTGCACGAACCTGTAACACCAATACCAATTCTCATAACTGGGCTCTTACCGTGCAGAGGAGTTAAGAAAGGATCTTACCGTGCTTGCTTTGTGAGCTTTCCAACAAGTATTAGATCGACGAAATTGGACTTCAAAGGAGAAAGTTATGAAGGAAACAAGATGAAGTGTGAAATCTGTGAAAAGTCCAAGTCCAATTGATGCTTACATGTTCAACATATTCTGAGCAAATTTCAAGATAGTTTGAGGCTAAATTTGAAGATTCTTATTGGTGACTAATGTTGTATATATTTCTTCTAGCTTTCCAACTGATCTTGAATCACCTAATTTGGACATTGGATGTGGAAGTTATGGCTGAAACAAGAGAGAGTGTGCAGCCTGTCAAACATAACTCGATGTGTTATCTTGTGGAAAGAAAATCAATTTTTGGATGAAAGTTACACACTGGTGTGCTATGATAACATGAAATGTTATGATGGCTATTTTACCATGGCTCGGCGAGTTATTCTAGAACACAGTGAGTTGCGTAACCTGATTTAAAAATGTGTTAGGTTTATGCTTATTTCTCAATAGAACTATTTAAACAACTTTTAGGTTTTTTGTTTGGAATCTTTTGACGACTCTAGATTCTCGTTCTTACATACAACTTGACGATAGGTTTTGTAAGGTGATTTATTGATTTATCGATGGAATTTTGTTTCATTCTTTGACTTCCCCCAATTGCGGTTACTATCTTCAGATTTAGTTTTCTATAGAGACCATCTTTATCCAAGTCTACCTTCAAATCTGGTTGTTAACTAAAGGGCATAAGTTTTTCTTAACTCTTTATTTGTTGATTGGTTTGATTCTTCACTAGGCTTGCATAATTCTATTCCATTGACTCGTTCCATCGCTTTTGTGTGAGTCAATTTAATTACCTTGGATAATTGATTCTGATATTCGAGTGATTACATGCTTTATGTGTGTTTTTAGTCTCGTGAGGTCTTAATTGATTGGTTAGGTGCATATATGTGGCTTTACCAAGATTAAACCCTAGCAAAACATTGGAATTGACAAATCCGTGAAATTTACGAGTCCTTAGTTTCGACCTCTAGAACTAGTTTGCTCAAAAAAAGGAATAACAAACTAGGGAAAAACTAAGACATGTGGATACACTATTCTCACACATCAAATTTACTCAAACTATGGTTTACAATTGAATTCATTGGGATTAATTGAATTTTTGTAATAGTCTCATCCCTATCATTATTCATAGGTCAGGCAAACAACCTCGAGAAATTAATTAAATTCGGTACAAATCAAGATAGGAAAAAGATCAATTGTAATTAGGATTAGTTTAGATTTAATTTCAGTTTTTATCTCCCTTATTTTATCGCTCAAACAAGTGAGGAAGCTGAGTAGTTTGGTGATTGTAGAGCATTTACTTGTTGGATCGATACCTGGATTTAAGCACCAGAGGTTATTACTTGATAACGAAAGGGTACACTGCCCTAGAGTTGAGTAATCATAGCGCAGTTTTATAGCTACTGTTGATCGCGCATCACTCCCTCTTGCATAAAAACATATTAGGGCTTATATAAGGGCAATTGGACAAAATTTCCCTTTAAAACTGGCCAACACCTATTAGTAAATAGGTGCATATTGGATAGTGCCAATCAAATAGGCACCGCCAATTGTTTGACAGACACTAGCTCTTGTCAAATAGGTATCGACCCCTATTCGAGGTCCACTAGATTATGAAAAATTATCTTGATTTTTGTCCATATTTTTTAGGATACTCTTAGTTAGGTGGCTCCCCTTTGACCTTCTACAGTGCCTGTTAAATAGTCCATTTCATGTTGCATAGGGTTTTTTAGTAGATTTTCCTCTTTTGTTATCCGTTTAAGCTCTCAATTTAGCAATTTTCGATTTTTAGGTGATAGGTGTCGGCGGTAGCTATTAAAACTACTGCTCTAATCACTCAACTCTAGGGAAATGTACCTTGTCATTGTCAAGTAATAAAATCTGGACTGAAAGTCAAGGTATCAATCCCACAGGAAAGTACCCTACAATCACCAAACTACTGAGCCTTCTAACGTGTTTAAGCGGAATATAAAAGTGATAAAAACTGAAATTAAATCTAAATGATTCTAAACTAAGTTAACCAAATGATCCACTTTCACACTTTATTTATACCAAATTTGAAATCAACAATGCAGGCAGCTTGTCCGATCTATGAATGTTAATGGTGATGAACTTATTCTATCAAACAAGGGTCAAAACAAGAAATAATCACCAAACCCTAATTATGAAAATTAAATAATATGAGTTAACGACTCTAGGTCCAATTATGCTTCCTAGCCGTATTTCCTTATTTAGAGGTCTAGCTCTAGAGAGCAGAAAATAAGAGCCTGTATAGTTCACAGAATTGTTAGTTCTAATGATTTCCTAGGGTTTAATATAGGTAAGGCTATAGATATGCACCCGATGAAATTTGAACTTTATAAGACTAACACAATTGCAAAATCACACATAAACGGAGAAATAATGATTAGATTACAAATCTGAAAACCTTGATTAACAAAATAAAGATGGAATGTAGTAATGAAATCAATCAGCAACAACTGGTTGTAAGCTTACAACTAGCTAACAAGAAAAGAGTTAAGAATGACTTATGCCCTTTTCCAATCAACCGGATCTTATCGATATGAAATTGTTGAAGGTGAACCGCTGTAGAAAACTCAATCCAAAGAGGATAATCACGAATGGGGAAGATTTTTAGTATAATAAGCATGTCAACCATTATTGAAAATAGCAAACTCAATGTACAAACCCTTAAAACTCCGTCGAGTTATCGGCTCAAATATGAAAGTAAAGATATCCTAATAATGTTCTAGACTAGCTATTTATATGTTCTCTAGAGAAAAAGAAGATCCCCAAAACAAAGGGGGCCAAAATTGGAAAGAAAATAAGAAATTAGGGTTTAAAACAGCAAATCAGGCAACTGTCCTGCAATGGTGCTTGGCGAGCATAAGGAGTCTGCTCGATGAGTAGGTCTTCTGTCTGGCACTAATTATTGGTGCTCGGCAAGTACAGAGGTGAGCAGTTCAGTGAGCAAATCTTCTAGATAGCCTGATTCAGTCTTCTCAGTGAGCACAGGCATGAGTACTAGGCGAGCAAAACATTTTGTCTAACCAAATTCAAACTGCTTGGCGAGCGCAGGGACTCCTCGGCGAGCAAGCCTTCTTTCTGTTGAGCAGTTTTGCACTCCTTCTACTTTTTTCTATAACTTTCTCATCTGATCTCCAAATAAGGTGATCCAAGATTCGTTGGAAAGCTAAAAGTACGATCTTTGACTTTGATTCAATATGAAATTGCAGAATTAGCCTCCTACAACCTTGACTCATGCTCCAAAGATCTTGGAAAATTCTTGTACCATAATCAAACTTTAATCCCGTTTCTTACTCATGATCCACTTGGGTTTCAACCCCTTACACATTCTAGCTCATAAGACGGGTCAAAATTCACAATTTCTTGGTCTCACGACCTTTAAATGAAGAAAACTAACATAAATAAAGAAAATCCACAAAAATATACATAAAACCTAAACTAAACTAAAAATGGGAAAATGCATGAAATGCAACACGAAAACACCATAAACAAGTCAAATAACTCATTATCAGAGTATCAATAACACCTAGAATATAATGTCTAAATCGACCTTTTCAACTTCCCCACATTTAGAGTTTTTCTTATCCTCAAGCAAATGACTTGAACATGAAATAAAAACATAAGTTTTCACCTGAAAATCCAACTAGAATTTAACCATGCTCGCTCAACAATTTCAAACATGAAGTGCAATCTAGTCAACAGAATAGACACACACAGAAAACAAACATAGATACTCATTTTTCATATGCTCAAACGAAGAGGAACGGCTAGAGTTTATACAACCAATATTGCACCTCATAGGGTTTCACTCAATTTTCTCAACATTTCTAAGGTGAAAGCAATGAGCATACTCAATCAATGCAAAGCACACATCACACACCAAAAAAATGGAAATTCTGGTGTGGTCATTAGTGAAGGGGGAAACTCAGAGAACCTATAGGGGTTGTAATGTTAATAGTTGAGGGTTAGGTGTGTCAAAAGTCAATTTGGGTATACAACTCCTTTATTTAGACTGAAAACATCAACTAGTTACTCGTATGTGAAGAGAATGTAGGAATCATTTTACTCTTACTGTATTAACAAAGAGACTATTTATGAAACGATGTGATGGAAAGAAAGATTAAGGAAGAAGAAAATCACAAATATATACATCCACTGACAAAAACAATCTGGATATGAGAATGGATAAATCTGGACTAAAAAGGTTCACAAGGAATAAAAACAGGAGCTAAGGCCCCAATAAACATTTTGTAACAAATTTATGAGTTACTGATATCCCACAAATGTTTATAAATTAAGTAATTGGAACCCACCCCACAATATATTAGACTAGCTGCTTTTATTATTTTTTACTGTTGATTTTTTTATAACGGTGAACAATTCCCATTGAAAATGACAGCGAAATCATAGAATTACAACTTTGAAGTTCGAAACCGGTTTTCAGTTTAAAATCAAAGAGAGGATAGGTTGAGGGTGAGGTTAGAGTGACGGGTATTGGCTTATAGCTTTAAGGCTTAAGCCTTATAATGTGCCTTTGAAGAAAATTGGCTCAAGCTCAAAATGTGGTGTTCTATGAGCTAATTAGTTTTTGTAGAATAGAAAATTTTGAAGTGAAGAGATGTGTTATGTATGCATGTGTGGTTAATCCAAAGAGTCTCCACATATTAAGGACCCTAATGTCAAGTGCAAAACACACACCGAGTTCTATGTTCTAGTGTACAATGCATGATCGTCCCTCATAAAAAATTTAGAACCGATGTGATTTGGTCCTTTGGCTCAAAATCCTTACTTTTAGCATAAAAGAGGGTTAAAAATGTGCTTGGTTGTTTCGCTCTCCCTATATTCCTAGACACTATCTTAGTTTAACCATAGAAATATAAGCAGAAGTTCAAACCATTATATGCAGACCATCCTATTATTTTCATGCATCAAACGCTACTCAAACTCACTAGGAAAACATAAACAAGCTAATCACCCATATCTGTATTCTAAAGTTCAAAGCCATAGACTTAAAAGACTAAGCGCAAAATCTTAGATTCGGGAGTAGCTAGGTACAACTGGAATTCTAGCAATAGTATTATTCAATAAGCAGCATGGCATCCTACAAACAACCACAAACAAAAGAGTTGAATTCAACCAGTCTCAGCAAAGGAATTGGATTCAACTCAGATCAACAACTAAAAATAAAAACACTCATGCAAAAACATAAAATAAAAAATAAATAGACTCAAAGCATGCAATGCCACCCCACACTTACTTCCAAAAGTGCAATAGGAAGAAAGTACAAAATAAGTGTAAAGGGTATAAGAGAGGAAGGGAAGGGGACTCATATATCAGACCTCGGTGGGGGGTGGCGATGGAGGATATAGAGAGGTGAGTGCGGGAATGGTGATAATGGGTAGTTCTAATTGTGATCATTGATGTCGCCAATGCCTCCAAGATGCGGGTGCAAGAGTTGACTAACTGCATCCACTATTCTTGTCTGTCGAAGCAGGCTTCCATATAGGATGCCCACTGCACCTATTGAAGCTGTATCTACCCCAATTGCTGAAGTATTTCTTCTGTGCAATCTACTGGTGTATACTCCTTAGGTGGAACTGGTATATCAACTATATCCATATCCTGTAGGGCCTCTCTATTATCATAAGAATCCTCTATAGGTTCCAATGGTCTTTTACCCCAACTTCCTTCTCCCTGTCCGAAAGTACTTGTAACACTAATAGGAGCACTATCCATACTTCTCTCCATTATCTTTAAGGGTGGAATGCCCTGCAGGTGATTGCAAAAGTCTGCACCCCGAAGGTGCTTAGCAAACAATGTAACTAGATGACCTAGGGTGAGACCACTTTTTAAATACTTTCTTCTGTTGCTTAAAATTAGAATTAATAACATCCTAAGATTGATCGAGTTTCCACGCATGGCATGGAAAAGCACGAGGAGGTCCGTAGTGCTAACTTGGTTACCCTCAGGTTTTCCTTGTATGTTCCAACAGGAGAACCTATGTAGCAAATAGAGGTGCTTACTTGTAATTGTTGTTGTTTTAGTAATTCTACTGTCAAATGACCCCTTACCTGTCAAGTCATGCCACATGACATCCTCTGTCATACCTTGCGGCTAGTCAATAGTGGCCTCACCCTCGCAGCCTAAGCACCTGTTTAACTCTGTAACATTCATGCTATATTGTGTGCCGAATAATGAAAATTGTAGCCTAAACTCATATGGAGGTTCTATATCCGACACTACTTCTAATGAGATGTAAAATTCTTGAGTTAAAGTGGGGTACATCATTTACCCATGCAATGCCAAGTTAGCCCATCCCAAATTGTATAAAAGGTTATTCAATTCATCTAATACTCTAGTTGCCCGAAGTATTTCAGAATCAAATAACTTAAACGGTATGATAGGGTATACGAAGTACCTCATAGAACTTTGCTTCTGCTGACTTCCCTAGAGGGAATGGGCTCTTCACAGCTCACAAGTGGCAGTCATAGGTGTCATTCATTGATTTGGTTGCAAGGGTCCCGACTCGTAAGATGGATCATAATGGGATTCAGATCGTCGCCCAGCGACACACTTAAGTCTACAAAATAAACAAAATCAGAAAAGAAAATTTTAAAAAGAATCAGAAGAAAACACAAGGGAAACACTGAATGTAACCAAAGAATGCAAGGACAATGCACATGCTATAACCAAAGAACTATCACGCATTAGGGATTTGCTCACAAGGATGCAGTTCATTCTTAATCATTATACTTTTCTCATATTACCCAACAAAACCACAACAGCCTCATATTTGTAACTAGTGAAGGTATCAAAGCCCAAGTTCGTGATCATGAAGTGAACACAGGCCAAAACAAGTCAAAAAGGTGTAATCATTATATAAGGCTTAGAAATCAATACACCATGATAAGAGTAAAGCAAGCAACACAGCTTCAAAACCATGTTACAGTTGACAGGGCATTAATGGTAACAGCAATATAGGAAAGAAATAGGCAAAAGCATTCCCAAAGTGAAACACTATACTCATACGTACTGCATCCTAGGTCCCCCAAATCCGCTACATTTTCAAAAGGGTCGAAAACTCATGATTTTAATGACTTATTAACACATGTATGACATCATGATATTCCATCGATAACATGAAAAGAAAGGCACACATCATATATGGTTTGATTATGTGGTGTTATCCATATTAAGAGATTAGCAATCAGCATTCTAGTTGTATTGCATTTGAAATCAACAGAAGCTAGAATTTGGGTTTCTCCTAATTTCAGAACCTTATAAATCCAAACCATCCAAACAAGATCAAATCAAAAGCTTGGGCATCCTATACTACATTATGCAATTAGGGTTTCAAAAATCAAAATAACAATTGAATAAAGGAGAGAGAGTCAGGAAACAGACATACATTGGAGCAATTTAGAATTCTAGGTCAGAAATCCCCAAATACAACTTGAGTAATTGAAATAGAAGAGGGGAAATAGAGAGAAGGAGAAATTAGGGCAAGAGAGAGAGAGAAAGACAAAGAGAGAGAAAGGGAGGAAGAAGAAGAAGAAGAGAGAGACGAGGTATGGAGGAGAGAGAGGGATTTCGTGAAAGAGGGGGAGTGTGGACCATGAAAAAGTAAGAGGGAAAGAGAGAAATAAAAAGAATTTTTAAAATAAAATAATTTCTTTTTTTTAATTTTCCCTTGTGCTCACCAAGTATTGGTTAGTACTCGGACAGCAGGCTACTATATAAGCTCCAGTAGCATTACTCTAGGGAGTGCTCAGCGAGCACTCCGGTAGGCAGGCTACTGGCTAAGTTCTAGTAGCCTTGCTCGAGGGAGTGCTCGGTAAGCACTTCAGCGAGCACGGTAACCGAAACAGCCAGTAGCTATGCTCGGTGAGCACTCAATGAGTGTTCGGCGAACATATCTTGCCAACATATATGTATTATATATTTTTTTCAAAACACTCCTTACCTCGATTTTTGTGCCAATTTCGCTCCATTCATCATGCATGTGATTCCTACGAAACAAAATAAACCAAAAGCAAAACATAAAATGCAAAAGTAAAAAATAATATACAACTTACACATGCTATGTTTATTGTTGGAATAGCTGGACTTTCTCAGATCATCATGCATCTGAGAGGCGCATCGCCTCCTTTTCCTCGAACTTGATTCCACAGAAGTATTGCTTCAATCGGTGTCTGTTTACCTTCTGTAACCCTATTGGTGTCTCAATTTCCACCATTCCTGATGGGTACACCTTACGTACTTGAAACGAACCAGTCCATCGACTCCTCATTTTGCTTGAAGGAGCTTCAACCTTGAATTGAATAGTAACACTGAATGGTTGAACTTCTTTTCCATGATATACTGGTCATGCCATCGCTTTGTCTTCTCCTCATATATCTTCGCATTTTCATATAAGCTAAGAGAAATCTCATGTAACTCATTCAATTGTCTAAGTCGAAGATCACCTGCAGCCTTAACATTAAAATTTCGAAAATGTAATGCCCAAAACACTTTATGTTCAAGTTATATAGGAAAATGACATGCCTTGCCAAATACAAGAAGGTAAGGGAACATTCCTATAGGAGTTTTGTAGGTTGTCCTATAGGCCCACGATGCATCATCTAACTTGAGAGTCCAGTCTTTTCTTAATACATTGACCATCTTTTCTATGATTCTTTTTATATCCCTATTCATTACCTCGATTTCTTTTTCAACCTGTTTCTATTCCTTAGTGGCCCAAATCTTTCTTTTCAGGCCCATAATTCTTAATTAAAACCACATTAAACCCATCATTAACCCTAATCTTCCCCTTTTTCCTATTTAATCATCTTAAACCTATTTTTCCTCTCCACTCTCTTAGAAAATTTCGGCCATAGCTCTCTCCCTCCCTCTTGTGTTCTTGATTTTTCGGCCCTAACATACAATATTTTGAGTTGAGTATTGTTCGTGGATTTGTGTCATCATTATTCTTCTTCGATTTCTTGCTTCCTATCTTTCGGCTCTCTTTAGTGCTTGATATCAAGGTAATTGTTTTCTCTAAGTCCTCCTTTTCTTGTCTCAATTTTGGCTGTTCTCATTCGTTTTGATAGAAGTTTGATTTCTCTCTTATTGATTTTGTGTTTTTCGGCCCTGTGAATGTGTAGTTTCGATTCCTTCTCCTTGGAGTTCGAGTTGAACACTATTCTCTTCATAATCTCGATTTCCTCTCACTGATATTTGGATATTCGCTTTTCGAGGTAACTAACTTACCCTATATTTACATTCAAAGCTTGAATTGGGAATTGCATGATTGGTGTAAATTAGGTTTTGTGTATATTGGTAGTTTTTATTGGTTTTGTGTTTTGGATCCGGTACGGATTGGATGAAATTTTTAATCAGTAATGTTAGTTATTTGTTTTTACTATGCTATCAATGAATTTCGTGTTGATTTGTACCAATTTAGAGTTTTGGAAAACTTTAGTTTTGTGTTCTTGTTATATTGCTAAAAATTTAAGTTTTGTACACCTATTGGTAATTTAGTGTTTTCTCTCA
>CAOJCR010570244.1:0-10288 GCA_948330485.1 Euphorbia neoarborescens | reverse complement strand
TATGTAATGTGAGACATGTTTGGTGAATTTCAGTTTGTATATCCCATGTTATGGGGTACTTGTATTTGGTTGATTTTGGCTTACTTGGTGTTTAAATGTTTTAAATCTATTATGATGATTTTGAGCTTTGAGAAATTATTTAAAATTGATGGTTATCGGCAAAGAATTGATTTTTGGTTTTCAAACTTTGTTTTGAGAAAGTTATTGTGCAATATGGAATTTTGAGAAATTGGTGTGGGAGTCCTAAGGGTAAGTCCATAGTGGTACCTTACGGACGTTTGGATAATTTGGGTTGAAAAATTATTTTGAGGGTAAGACCATAGTGGCACCTACTTGATTTTGGTTTTGAATGAATTTTTGGTCCTTATTGTTGTATTGCGATTGGAAATTGTCGGACTGCGATTTTTCCTGTATATAAACAGCAAATTTACCTTGTATTGTCGATTGACCTCTTAATTGAGTAGGGGACTACTGTTTTTTCTTTGCCAGTGATGGGCCTATTTGGTTGCGGTTTTCCTCGTAGGCGGTCCTGTCGTTCCCATTTGATAGGAAACTGCAGTTTTTCCTCTATCTTTGGGAGAGTTTTGCCATACTTAGACATATTTGATATTGATTTGGGTGGACCGCGGTTTTTTCACCATGGGTCTGGGGACTACGGTTTTTTTCCAAGCGTCTGTTCCAATGCAATGTGATAGTACTGAGTTGTGAATTTTGAAATTTTTCCATATATTTTTATGTTTATTGATTTATTTCATGAATTTTCAAAGATTACTTGTTACTTAAGATATTGCCTTCCATTTATCAAAATTATGTTTTCTTGAATTTTTCTATGAGACCTTCGAAAATTGATTGGCTTTTATATGCTTTAAGTTATTTTGTTTTGCCATGTATGATTTGTTTAATTTTAAGTATTTGAGTACGGGCATTGTAGTTGCTTGTCACTCAGTGGCAAATTTTTATAGATTTTGCACTGATACTTAAATGATGTGATGCGTTGGGAGAAAAGAGTGGGAGACGCTTAGTTTTGATTATAAATGTTTTGTAATAAGATAGATTTGAACTTTTGTGGTTAAGAATATAATTCTAGATACTAAGTTTTACTTATTTAAAATAATGTTATTTTACTTAATTTATTTTATTTGTTTTATTTTCAAAGTTTTACTTTTCCGAAATTTTTGTTTGATGACTCAACTTGTATATTGTTTTCGCCAATACACGTATCTATAAGTCAGGTCATCACATCTTGGATAGGCCTTTACCGGACGAGCACCCATTGGGTCGCAGAGTCACAATTGCATAGCTTGAGCTCTATGACTAATATGTGGGGGATGACCATGAGGTCACGTGTCTACTGTTAGGTACCATGACCTATGAGCTACAAAAATAGTTCCTGGAGGAGCATACCTATGAGACTATTGATACACTCAATAAGAGGTATCATGACCAAACTTTGCGTGAGAGGCACTTAGCTAAGACATTATGCTCGAGCAAAATAGTTGTTGGATCATTTATTAGGGCTCATGTACTTAATATGAAAGGGTACGTGGATACACTCTCCTATCTTGGCATGCCAATTGTGTAAGAGCTTGCTATGGACATCATACTTGGGTCCCCTCCTGATCTTTTGATCAATTCATCATGAGTTATAACATACAAAGGATGGAGAAGATAGTTTTGGAGCTTCAAGGAATGTTAAGATGGCCGAGTAATCGATTAAGAAGACCCAAGAACTGTTGCTGATAACTAAGGGTGAGCACCCTATGGGAAAGGGAACATGAAAGGCTAAGGCCAAAGCCAAGGCTAAAAAGGCCAATGCTAAGGCCAAGAAGGCTAGTGGCCCAAAGGCCAAAGTTTTATATTTAGAAATCTGGATGTAGAGAGAAGGGGAATTGATAGAATGCATGTCCCAAGCTCAAGACAGAGTAAAAGAGGGCTCAAGGGAGCACTTCAGGAATTTTTGTTATTGAGATTGACCTTGGTGTTTCTACATCTTGGGTCTTCAACACAGGATGTGGTTCTTATATTTTTTGCAATGTTTAGGGACTAAGAAATGGGTGGTAGCTGGAGTTTGGTGAATTGGATCTTCAAGTCAGGAGCGAGGTAAGAGTCTATGATCTCGTGGTTGGCGATTAGAGTTTGGAGATGCCTAGTGGGTTGGTTCTACATCTTAGAGATTTTTAGTACGTACCCACTATTTGTAGGAATATAATTTTAGTTTCTAAATTAGATTCAGTTGGATTCTGTTTTAACAGTAAACATGGAAACTTTAATTTTATATTGGATAATATTATTTAGGGATAATTATATAAAAAACCCTTGTGGTTTACCATTTTTACGAATAAAACCCCGTGGTTTAGTTTGTTACAAATAAATCCCTGTGGTTTAGTTTATTGCAAATAAAACCCTGTGGTTTACCTCTTTTGCAAATAAAACCCCTGTGGTTTACCTATTTTGCAAATAAATCCTGCCATCATTTTCGTACTTACTTGTAAGGAAAAAACCACAGGGTTTTTTTTTTGAAAAAGAGGTAGACCACAGGGTTTTATTTGCAACAAACTAAACCACAGGGTTTTATTTGCAAAAGAGGTAAACCATAGGGTTTTATTTGTAACAAAGTAAACCACAGGTTTTATTTGCAAAAGTCGTAAACCACGATGGTTTTTATATAATTATCCCTATTATTTATCAAGTTGCTACTTTATCTAATGGGTTGTATGTTCTTGATTTACAACCTAATAATCTCGTTTATAACATTAATACTGAAAGGATTAAATCGGATGATTTTAGCCCTACTATGATTTGGCATTGTCCTTTAGGCCACAAAAATGAGAGGCCCATTGCTAAAATTAACGCAAGTGGAGCAGTTGGCACTTTTGACCTAGGGTCAAATGATACATACAAAACTTGTTTCAATGGCAAACGACCAAGGCGCCCTTCAGCAAAATAGCTGAAAGGGCCAGTGGGCTATTGGACCTAGTACATTCCGATGTATTTGGCCTATGAGCAGTAATGCTAGATCTTATTTTCATCGATGATTTTCGTAGATATGGTTATGTCTACTTAAATGAAACATAAATTCGAGACTCTTGATCAATTCAAGGATTTTAGAAAAAAAGTGGAAAACCAATATAGAAAAACTATCAAATCTCTTTAATCTAATCAAGAAGGCGAGTATATGAGCGAAGAATTTGACTCATATCTAAGAGAGCATGTGATTTTATCTCAACTCACTCCTCTTGGAAGATCAGAGTGGAATGGTCTGTGTGAAAGGACGAATAGGACCTTACTGGACATGGTCCGATCGATGATGAGTGATGCCCTACTCCCAATCTCGTTTTGGGCTTCTTTGGAGATAGCAACCTTCACACTGAACCGTATACCATGTAAGACAATTGAAAGTACGCCATATGAGATATGGTGGGGCCAAAAGCCCATAGTTTCTTTCTTTTGGATTCGAGGCCATTTTGCACATGCCATGTAACCAAATTGGTCAAATGCCTTTTTGTAGAATACCCAAAGGAATCTAACTGGCTAAGAATAGAGTATTCATAACCAGGAGGGTTATTTCTTAAAAAAGGAGTTCCTTTCTATAAAAGAAAGAGGGAGTATGATTGAACATGATGAAGTTGAAGATCCACAATCTCATGAAGAGGGCTCAAGAACTGAGGTAGCTCCACTAGAGATAGAGGAGGCAGGCCCAGTTACATAGGAACCTGAAAGGTTTGATAGGGTACGTCTTCAGCCAGAGAGATATAGATTTCTGGTGGATGATGATGGAGATCTTATAATCTTGATCAGGAAGAACCAACTAGCTATCAGGAAGCCATTTCTAGCAGACATTCAGAGGAATAGTGCAAGGCTATGGAATCCGTAATGCAATCGATGCACGATAACCAAGTATGGCACTTAGTGGATCCACCTAAGGGTGCTAAGGTGATTGTGTGCAAGTGGTCTATAAACTTAAAGCTAACAATACCTTCAAGAGATGATTGGTGGCATGGGGTACATGCAAGTTAATGGAATTGACTATAATGAAACCTTCTCATTAGTGGTGATGCTTAACTCCATTAGGATACTTCTTCCCATGGCTATATGGAATGACTATGAGATATGGTAGATGGATGTTAAAACTACCTTTCTGAATGGAAGGCTATTCGAGGATGTGTATATAACACAACCTGAGGGTTTTATCGATCCTAAGTACCCTAATCGGGTTTGAAAGCTTGATAAATCCATTTATGGATTAAAACAAGCATCCCAGTCATAGAAACAGAGGTTTAATGAAGCCATTAAGGAGCATGTTTTCATTCAAAATCTGGATGAGCCCTATGTATACAAGAAGCTGACTAAATGTACTTCTATGTTCCTTATTCTATATGTGGATGACATCCTTCTAATTGGGAGTGATATACCAACACTGAAAGGGGTGAAGCAGTGGATACATAAATTCTTAATAAAGGATTTGGGTGAAGACAAGATAATCCTTAGGATCTGGATCTATAGAGATCGATCGTTTTGGTTTATGGGCCTAAGTCAAGAGATGTACATAGAGAAAATTCTAAAACTCTCAGCATGGATAAGGCAATGAAAGGATTCTTTCCTATATGCCATGGATTGAAACATAGTAGGAAGGACTTCTCTCAGACAATAGAGGAGACGGAGACGATAATGGCAGCACCATATGCTTTGATAATTGGTTCCATCATGTACTCCATGTTATGAAGGAGACCTGATATCGCATATGCACTAAGTATGATGAGCAGGTAACATTCAGATCAAAGTGAGAACCACTAGAATGCTATCAAGGCAATCCTTAAGTACACTAACTGGATAAAGGATTGTTGCTAAGTATATAGTGGTTAGGATGGATTAGTAGATAGTGGATACACTGATGCTAGTTTCAAAACCAATGAGGATGAGAACCAGTCACATTCTGGTTTCATATTTCTCCTTAATGGTGTTAGGGAATCGAATTCAGGCTCGGAAACTCAACAGGCACAGCGGAAGGCTTTTAAATTTTCAAATTCAATTCCCATTGGAACCATTTTAGTGAATCTGAAGGATTTTATTTCTAATCTACCCTAATGGAAGAATTAGGGTTTGCAGAAGAAATTAAAAAGAAAGATCCGAAGCTTACTGTTTAATCTCATTCTGAGAAGCCGCTGTGTAACACCCCGACCCTAGAACGCACAGGGTGGGGTGCTACGCGTGAGAATTCTATTCAACAACTCACTGTGTTGAAGTAGAATCTCACAAGAGATAAAGAAAATTTAAAACCCAACACTTTAACACAGTAAAAACATTTCGTCGGATTTACAATCCAACAAGAATTCCTTTTAAAACTCATTAAGTACTTAACACCAAATAAACACTTTTAATACAACACAAAAATCTTAAACAAAAACAAATACAACTACATAAATTTTCTCGAAAACTTCCTGTGGCCTCTGAACCATCCTCCTGACTCACTTCTATATGCTAACTAAGGCTCCTTTCCTGGAAAACATTTAAAAAGTAAAAACTGCGAGACTTACGTCTCAGTAAGTGAATATCCAACGCAATGCACTTAAGTAAAAACCTTTCAAAAACATAATTTGTATAAATCGAAATCATCACATAACTTATATAAATACAAAACCCGCTTCTTAGTATCAAAATCCAGGAAAAACGTTTCAAAAAATTTTAACCTTTTAGTTATATAATCCTTTCAATCAAAATATAATCGATTCTCGAAATCAATAATACAACTTAATAACCCAAAAATTCAAATATAAAACTATATTATGTTCATCCATCTTAGACTCGCCTTCAACAATTGAATACAACAAATATTTACATAAATCAGTCTCGCATGGTCTTACGCACTCACTTTGCTTCCAAGAACTGAGGCAAACTAGATCTCTATGAGCTGTCTATCAATCCATGGACTTATATAACTCTACCCTGCCATGCAACGATAGGACTTTAGCTGAGTGCACTCAGGCCTATCTCCAATGCATGGGTCTTAACAATATAACTAACCCGGACCCATGTAGATGGATGTTTTCCAAAACAATCAAAGTAATTCAAATTACATTATCCAATATCTCATTTCAAAAATCTATATACCAATTACCATAAACAATATATATAACTTTATTAATTAAAATCAACAATCCAAATCATTTACTTAAAATCATAATTCAATTACCAAAACAACTCACCTCTAAATCATAGTTCAATCACCAAAACAACTCAACTCTGTCATAAATTCAAAATTCATTATACAATTCAAAACTTTTAATAGTTCAAAATCAAATATCAAAATAACTCAAAGTCCATAACAATCGATAGTTCAAATCTCAAACTCATATATCAAACTCACTATTTCAAAAACTTATTTTTAAATTCAATAATCAAATATCAAACTTAAAATCATCGTTCAAAATCCAAAACCAATATTTCAATCACAATTCATCTTCAAAATCAATAACCAAATATCCAAAACTAATCTCAAAATCAATGAACTTACAATAGAAATCAACTATCCATATCAAAATCATTATTAAACTTCAGCTTATAACAAACTTAAATAAAAAAGATTTGATATTCACTTATAGTTCAAGAGAAAACCAATCAACCGAGGAGCCCTAACTCATCCTATTTGCCAACCATCACTATGCACGCTCACAACCCTCAACCAATCAGTTTCCCAATACAAAAATTCAAAGAAAACAAGGAAGAGAAGGGAATAAAGAATGAAAAATCAAAAGAAGAAGAAGAGAAGAGGAAAGGATGCACGTGGAACTCCCTTCAATGAAAAAAATCCCTTTATCAAAAGAAGAAGAAGAGAAGAGGAAGGGATGCACGTGGAACTCCCTTCAGTGAAAAAAATCTCTTTTTATAATAAAAGAAAATATCTCGTGGAAAACTCATAAAAAATCTAGAACTTCTACTAAAAAAGCATCCAACACGTTGTGTTATTTCCAACACACCAGTGTATTGCTTTAAAAATTAGAAATATCGAGATACAGACCCTTGGCACACCGACGTGTTGGCACAACACGCCGTTCCAGGCCTCTCAACACGCTGTGCCATAAGCTAGCACACTATGTTGACCAACTAAAATAGGATTATGCTACAGACCTTGCAACACGCCCCAGTGTTGCTCCCAGCACACCGTGCTCATCAACCAATTCCAAAAATTCAAATTTTTCATTTTAGCACGTCGTGTTGATCCATTCAGCACGCCGTGCTGCTATGATGATACATTTAATTCTCTTTCGAAACATCCCTAACTCGATTCTATTGTTAACCAA
The DNA here is from genome assembly GCA_948330485.1 of Euphorbia neoarborescens. Classification (NCBI taxonomy): domain Eukaryota; kingdom Viridiplantae; phylum Streptophyta; class Magnoliopsida; order Malpighiales; family Euphorbiaceae; genus Euphorbia; species Euphorbia neoarborescens. The sequence goes on along the minus strand of CAOJCR010570244.1, from coordinate 2,990 downwards.
AACCTGAGATAACCCCTAACAAGTCCAAAATACCTCAAAAGCCATAAACTCAACTCTAAATATCAAACATAACATCAAAACTCATTTTGAACGCTCAAACCTCAATAAAATCTTATAAATTCTACACTTAAACTCTTCCAATCGAATTCTAAAATCCTCAATTCTTGGGTTTAAATATCTGAATCAGTATTCGTACTATAAAAACTTATAACTCTCGGATCGGGATATTACACGCTGAATCTTGGCGATCCAACCATAGAGTAATGCACGAACTACTATTGGATGGGATCCGTGCTAGTGGAGTCGAGGCTGAATCGTTCGTACTACAAAATCTCACCAAAAGATGAATCTAAGAGCTCTCTTTTCTTCCTTCAAGGTTAATGCAAAAACCATTGCTTGGAACCCTAATTTGATTCATCTTTTCCTTTATATATGGACTATAGAAACCCTAGTGGACCTAGGTTATGAAACGCAGGCCATAGGATTCGGACAGGCCCAATAACTTTGATCAGTCCAATTAAATTCCACCGACTCAAAATTCAATTTTGTAAACGGTTAATTAAATCAATGCATTATATTTTAATCTATTCAATTTCACGGAATGGTAACTAATTTAATTAAATATGTCAATTCTTGTAATCAGACTTTAATTAAAATCTAATTAATTCTAATTACACATATACACTAATTAAATTCTATTCAAAATCTTCAATACATATTTATTTAATGAACTTGATCCAATCCTTATTGACCAACTTATCCGTAGCCAGTAGTTCAAAGTGCAAGATCCTTGTGGAACTATTTTTATGTTTCCAGTAGGTACAAGACCTACAGACTACTAGTAGGTTCTAGCAAACCATTGTAGCCCCCAATTAAGATAGCTAGCAACATCTCTAGTGGAGATTAAACTGTCCCTATAGTTGTACTTGTTTTATTCCTTTCCAACTAATATCTCGATTGTATATAGTAAGGGGCATGGCTCCATCATCCCACACTACTATCACTTTATTGATCTAGAATGGAGTGTTGAAAAAAATGAGCTCCCAACTCATTTGGGTGTGGCCACACACTCACAATCCCATTCCACCAAGTGGCCGATTATATCATCTCAATGGGTCTTGAGTGGCAATCCCTTCGACTCGTTACCAATATGCATGTAGCTACTAGCCCACTCGATCATACCCGTATTTGGATCCTGTTACAAACCCGTTAGGTGTATGTCAAAGTGTATGAGATTCCATGCTTATGTTATAATGATTTCAGGTCTAAGAATAAAACAAGTCCTACACAAGAAACATAACAGTAACAACTTCACCATTTAGTGTTTCCTGCTTGGATCTATCGAGTATGTGGGGTCCACATCTACCCATATCCTTGATTGCCTCACTATCAACCGGTGCACATGTTTGTTATTCTATTCATTCCTATGATCTAGAGAAAACCTGGTATCTATTCATTTACGACTTATAATCATTGGATTCTTCATTCATTACCATAGCACAAGATATAGAATAAATGGATTGATGCCTTTATTCCATAACACTTAATGTATGTAGTACAAGTAATATCACGACCATACAATATACAAAAGAATGAATGCATACGAACTAGGGAACACCAACAGTCTCCCACTTGCACTAGGCCAAGTAGGCATGTCCCCATGTCCTATAGATCTCGTACTACCTTAGAGTTGCAAACGACAAGCATCTTGGCATACAGATCAGTGATATTATTCTTTGTGTCTTCCCTCCTTATTTAAATCACCTCGATCTTTTGATTTCTCAAATTAGGTGAAAAACCTTTTCAGTATGTCTTTGGATTACTAGTGTGACAGGGGCTCCTCATTGTGCATTGACCCCTTTTATGTCTGAAAATACTATTACAGGGTCTAGGACAGAGAGGACCACTACTGTAATGTATTTCTAATCCAAACAAATATCCTAATAGCATTTCATGCTACTAAAATACTCGATCTCTATAGTAGTATATGCTTTAATGGACTACTATGAGGATCTCTAACTAATGGATCCACCATTAATAAGAAATAGGAAACCTTTTGGTTTACATCCTCATTGGTCCCAAAACTAGCATCAGTATGTCTACTAACTGCTTACACATTTTGGCCATCATACACTAAGTGGTATTCCTTAGTCCTGTTAAGGTACCTTAGGATTTCCTTTGACATCACTCCAATGGTTCCGCAAACCAACTGGTACCCACTTGTCCTACTTAGTGTATATTTGAGATCAAGTCTTGAATATAACATAAGTACATGATAGAACCAATAGTTGAGCATAAGGTGTTACCATCATCTTCTCCTTTCCTCATTTTTGACCCATGGTCATATCGGTAAGAAACACTTCTTCACCTTGTCCATGTAGAAAAATTTTGGAAATTTTCTATATATGTCTCCTTACTCAGACTTAGAAGCTAATGCAATCTATTTCTATAGATCTGGATCCCTAATATTAATTCAGTTTTGCATAATCTTTCATCGTGAAGTACTCACTCAACCACCACTTTAACCCTTAAGCAGTGAAGGTTTGTAACTTCCGATAACAAGGATGTCGTCAACATGTGAATAACGCTTGAAATATAGAAGTAATTTCTATCACTTTCTCATATACACAGGGCTCATCAAGATTCTAAATGAAACCATATTCCTTAATTGCTTCATTAAATCTTTGATTCCAAGACCGAGATGCTTTTTTCAATCCATAAATGGATTTGTCAAGCTTGCACACCCGATTAGGGTACTCAGGATCTATAAAACCCTCTAGTTGTGTAATCTATACATCCTCTAGTAGCTTTCCTCTCAGAAAAATTGTTTTATCATCCATTTGCCAAATCTAATAGTCATACCATGCTACTATAGCCAAGAGTATCCTAATGGACTTGAGCATCGCAACCGGTGAGAAGGTTTCATCATAGTCAATTCCTTGAACTTGCTTGAACCCCTTCGCCACCAAGCGACCCTTGAAGGTATTGTC
>CAOJCR010568477.1:0-19143 GCA_948330485.1 Euphorbia neoarborescens | reverse complement strand
AAGAATTCAAGAAGAAATCTTACAAGCTCAACAAGTTGAAAAATCGTACCGAGTCTTGAATTCAGGGGGAGTTCTATTGTTAACAATTTGTTGTTAACTATTCTTTTCATCTATAATTCATTTCTGTAAAAGTTTGATGCTTGAGCTTTGAAAAAGCATCAGTAGAGTTGGTTGCTGAGCTATAAAGCAACAAAGAAAAAGTTTGGCACTAGAACTTGAGAAAAAGTGTCAGTAGAGGTTTTGATATTTTTCCTTGAAAAATATTGAGTTTGTTATTTGAACTTGTAAAAATAACGGAAGGCTTAATCTCTGTCTGAAAGGGGTTAATTAGTGGAAATCTCAAGTTGTATACTTGGGGAATGGAGTAGGACAGTTGTCCGAACCAGGATAAAATCTCTTGTGTTGTTTATACTTTTCAAAGTGCATTTTAACTTTCTAAAGTTCATACTTGTTTTTAAAAAGGAATAAACATAAAACGCTTTTGCAATCAAGTTATATTTTAAACCCGCATTTGTATTTAGAAGAATACTTTAAAATTTCATATAAACTTTTTTAAAACACTATTCACCCCCCTCTAGTTTATAACTAAGCCATTTCGGGACCATCAAATACATGTATGCATGAAAGATTGAAGAAAAAGCGCAAGTAGGGGGAGCTATGGAAAAATTAGACTAAAACCTATATTTTTTCATTGGCAATCATCTCTAAAAGCTTGTTATGCATGGATGAAGGAATAAAAGCAGAAAATTACAACTACAAGTAGAATGCCATACAAAGCAAGTAGGGGGAGCTATGAAGAAATTGAGCTAAAATCTATATTTTTTAATTAGCAATCACTTCTACAGCTTGATTATGCAGGGATGCAGGCATACAACAAATAGAAGCAAAGAATTCTATGCATAAATTAGAAGGCCCCAAAGCACAAGTAGAAGGAGCTATGAAAAGCAAGTAGGATAAGCTAAGTAAAAATTGGGCTAAATCTTACATTTTTGCATTGGTGATCCTTTCTATAGCTTTCTACAGCTAAGTTATGCAGGGATGCATGCACAAAAGAGAAATTTAAGGTGTTAAAAGGAAGAAACCACCAAAATCAAACATACAACATCACTAATTTTGGGTTCTCAAGGGAAAAATAAAAGTTCAACAAAGTAATCTCAAAAACATGGCAAATTGGAGAGTTCTCAAACATTCTATGCTACTGGTGGCATTTCTAATCAGTTAGAAGGGAAGAGGGGAATTACCTTGAGAATGACTTTCAAATTTCTACTGCTAGCGCCTCTTGCCATTCAGCTCATTCTCCTCCTCCTCCTCGTCAGCAGCTCCCCTGCACCTCTACTCGCCGTCACAGCCCTTCCTCCTTCGTCGACCGTTCATCGCAGCTCCCTCTTCTTCGTCGCCCAAGACAGCAGCCTCCTCCTTAGCTGTTCGCAAGCAGCAGCCCCCTGCCTTCTTCGCAAATTAGCACTATTGTTCTTCTGCTCAGCCTCGATTTACTCATCGACTAGCTTTTCTTCACCTGCTCCTTGGATTCGACATTTTCCCTTGCTCAGCCACGCTCGTCGTCTGCTGCCCTCTCCTGCTCGTTGTTGTTCGTCGCCTTCTGCCCAGTTCCGTCGGTCTGCTCAGCCCTCGTCTCGGTCACCACACTATCGTTAAATAGGTTGTCGCCTCACACTGATATTTGTGTTTTGAAAGATGACATTTAAATGAGTTTTTGAAAGTTGGCATATCTGAAATTGGGTTCTTGAAAGATGGTACCATCTTTAATTCAATTTTGGCCAAATACCCAATTAATCACTCTAAGTTTTAATCAATTTCAATTTGAGCGAAAACTTTTAAATTTCTTCACATATACTTAATTTAATCTTAAATTAAGTATACGGGGGGCAATTATTACACCCGTAATAAATTCGGGTCAAATTCATATTTTCGGGCCCTAATTAAATTAAGCCCTTAGTCATTTTTTAAGTTAATTAATTAAATTAGTTAAAATTAACTAATTTATTTGGCTTTGAAATGATTATTTGGATAAAAATGGAGAAAAATGTCATTTTTGACAACAAGTAAACGTGGAAGGAGAAAGTGGAGTAAGATGAACTGGTGGAACGTGGATAAGAGCAGGAGCTAAGTGGAAACGTGGGAAGAGCAGTTCATGGGGATTTCTACTATAAATGGAAAACAGGCATCAGAAAGGGACCAAGAATTAATCAACCAAAATCAACACAACAACAAATCAACTCAAACAAGAGTTCTCTACATTTTGTTTTTATACGTTTTGTTCATTATCAAGCTCCTTTCTAGTTTACTAGTTTATTGTTTCAATTCAATTTTGTAAGCATTTTCCTTATTCTCATTCAATTCAAGCATTTCAGTTTTCTTTTAAGCATTTACTTTCGTGGTATTGTCGTTTCAATTAAATTCTATTCTCAGAGTTTATTAACGAACCTAAACTTTTTTCGTCCTTTTTAGCTTTTCACAGTCGTTTCGATTAGAAGTCACGCCTTTCTAAATTTATTTTTTTTTTATTTTTCGTAAAAAGTCATTGGCACGCCCACAAAATCCGAAAAGGCAGCAAACAAGGTTAGAAATAGTCATGCATGAAGATATTTAACTTGACCCCACATAAGTCAAATGGGTAAACAAAATATTTAGGTGACATAGTATGGTATCAAAAAAGGAGAAAATATTATTGTGGGAGATAGAGAAAATTATTTTAAAATTACTTTATTTTCCATTCAAAATGACGTCGTTTTGAACATGTGTTGTAAGAGATGAATGAAAATACTATATTGTCTTTAGATGTTTCTTGAATTGAAAGGGTAAATCAGTAATATATAGGATTGAAATTGATTTGAATTAGATTGTTTTACCTTTATATATATATATATATATTTAGATTAAGTAATGTGGTTTTATATATTTTATATTCTAAAAATTAATACTATTATATAAATAACAAGCAATAATAATAATAAGGTATCATTATTTAATAATTTTTATTTTATTATTTATTATTATTTATTGTTTATCTTTTTTAAAAATTTTACAGCTCATAAACAGTAAAAGTAGGATGAAATTCAATAATTATAGAATTGGACAATGTTATTTGCACATACTTTGTTTCACACATTCTACACACATATGTATCTCATCCGTTCATTCTGTTTTAATCCAATGGATCATAAAGAGTCCGCATTATAGTCCACTGGATCAAAACAAAATTAACAGATGAAATGCATGTGTGTGTAGAGCGTGTGAAATAAAATGTGTGTATATAACCGGATTATAATTATATTATAAAGGGCGATAAAATAAATATAAAAAACCACATAAATCAATTTAAAAAATTATAAAATGCTAAAAAAAATGATAATAATGATACATCAGCATAAATTACTTTTAAATTATATAATAGTATTGACTACTTTCAACTGCATGAGACATAAAAAAAAATCATTTATACAATAAAAATACAAAATTTATACAAAACAAAAATAACTATAGCCACACTTCTGCACAATATATACTAGAATAGATATAGAGAATATCCATACGATTGTTATTATTGTAAATAAAATTCTTGAAATACACAAAATGTTATTTGTGCAAAAAATAAATCGAAGAAATAGAGAAAAAGGATAGGCGTGAGGATATGCATATAGCCGTGTAACCACAATCATATCCGCACGCATGACTATTTTCTATTAAAATAGACAGAAAATGAGCAAATAGAGCAATTTTTGTAAAAATTTAAAGCATGTGTAAATGAATTCAAAACGCAGAACATTTAAAGGGTTGAAGACCTCTTAGGTAACACTTTTTGAAGATTTATTCGACTTTAATTCGTATAAAATTTCAATCTGAGAACTTTAATCCGAGTTTGATCAAATTTGAGAGTTATCAAAATCGAGTTCTAATTCATAAGTTTAGCCCCAAAACTTGATTTTCAACCGCAATTGAGGGCTAAAAGAATGATGATGAAGATGTTAGGTGATTGTGGAATGGAAAAGGAGATTTTCCCATTGAAGATTGGAATTTGGCTCAAATATATAAGGTTAAGGGTTAGTTTGGATTGTTGTCGGTCTGCTTTTTTTAAAAGTATTATTGAAAAAATAGATTCATACATTGTGATATCAGTATTAAAATAACTTTAATTAATTTTTTTTTACAACTTTTCTACAACCTCAAAACTACAATTTTTTAAAAAAATATATATATTAACTTTTTTTAAAAAGACTTTTAAAACCGAAAAAAATAATCCCAAACTAACCCTAACTCTTCTATCACCATTTCTTTTATTTCTTAGTTTTTCTTCTTCTAAATGTGTTAGTATTTCTGAATCTTAAGGAGTATTAAATTTAGAGATAATAAATAAAATTAAATGGAATGAAAAATAAATAAATAATTAAAAATTACTATTTATAAAAAAATTTAAAAATAAAAATAAAAAATATAATTTAGTAAAAAATATTATTTTAATTTAAAATATATTAAAATTAAATGTTAAAATAAATTAATAATGTAATAATTTTACTCAACTACTAAAAACCGTCTTTATTTATTAGCTACCGTCCATTCAAAATACGCTTTTACCCTTTCTTATAAAATCTAACTTAAACAAAAAAAGATTCTCTCGAACATTCAAACATTAAAAAATAACTTTCTTTAATATAAAAAAATATCAGAATATAAAAGCATAAAAATTATTTTACAAAAAATTGGCCAGAAAAAACCCTAAAATTTAACTAAAAATATAACAAAAAAACTAACTATTGTTCAAATAATTAAAATAAAAAAATATCGAAATAAGAAAATAGAAATATTTATTTTATAAAAAATTAAACATAAAAAAATTAAAATTGGATTAAAAATAACGTGGAGCGCTACCGCGACATGCCCCACTTTGTTTTTAGCCTAATTTTAGATTTTTTTTCAACTATTTTTTTGTAAAATAATTTTTCTGTATTTTTATTCTTATTTAAAATAAAATTAGTTTTTAAAATTTAAAATAATTAAATATTTTTAAGAAATGTTATTATTTAAATTAGATTTCATAAGCAATAAGGGATTGCTTGAGTTGTTTACCTTTCCAGCCAGATTGATACACGTGTAATAAAATAACAACAACAGTTAGGCGGCAGAAGAAGAAGGTGGGGCCCGCACCCGTATCTTGCAGTTATTATAAACCCACTGCAAAGTCAAAACTACTTTATCGTTAGTGGAAGTTATTACCTTTTGGGAAATTCTATTAATTCCATTTTTTTACTGTTTACTTTTTACTTAATCAAAACAAAATAAATGGACAAATAAAAGTATCATTTAACATTATTACTGGTCTTATAACTCTTTTAATTAAAATAGGTGATTTTACTTTTTACTCGATTACAGAAGAGGAATGTATAAAAATAAATAATGATATTGAAACTATTTTATGTTAAGGGTCAACAATTTTTTAGTATATAAATAGATTAATTTTAGGAGAATGGATAAAGGAAAAATGATGAGTTGTGTATTCTTTATCTCCCTCTCATGTTTTATTTCTTCAACAAAACACACATTTAATGTATTTATAAATAAATAACTTAAATTTCTATTTATCTTTTGAACTTTTACTTAAAAGTTTACTCTCTTTTTTCAATGGTAAAAGTTTACTATTTCATAGAGTGTAATATAATGATTTTTTTTTTGAAGAGGAAATTCTTGTTCATTCATTAAAACACAAGTCAGATACAATTACATCCCTACAACAGGCTGGGCACTCATCCTTCAGAATTACACTGCTATGAAGACTTTTTGCCCAAGAAGCCAAACTATGTGCTGCTCTATTGGCCTCCCTATTAACAAAACCAAGACAACATGATCTAAAAGATTTACAGAGAAAATCAGCATCCCTGTAAAGAAACAGCAATGAGGCATTGGACAAAATGCCAGTAGACAACGCATCCATTACAATTTTTGCATCAGATTCAATGCAAATATCAGTTAATTTGTACTCCTTAGCAATTTTGAGACCATAGATTATGGCCATCAATTCAGCTTCTTCAGCTGATATGCACTGTCCAAGAGGGACACCAGCTGTGAACACAGTCCTACCCTCAGAATCTCTTGCAATAATACCTGCTGAACATACACTTCCATTGGCAGTCCACGTTGCATCACAATTTACCTTTATAATTCTTGTTACTGGTGCTTTCCATTTATCAGCCTTCCTTCCCTGTTGTTGGTCATCAGAACCATGGACAATTGAGCCACCCGAATCACCCTTCGCAACTTCCCTCCATTCCTCTATATAGTTCGAACACTTTTTAACCAACTCATCAGCTGTCAGACCAGTCTTGCCATGTATTTGGTTGTTTCGGTTGAACCATAACCACCAGCATTGGACAAAGACCCAAGTAAGCTCTTCATCTGATAAGTTCTCAACCATCCAATTCATCCAGCTCGTGAAAGATAAATCTCGCCTCTTGACCATTCTATCCGTTAAAGGCACCCTCTTCCACACCTCCTTAGCCAACTTACAGAATCTAAAGATGTGATTCAAATCTTCCCCTTCTCTATTACACATTGCACATATATTCTGAGTATGTATGCCTCTCTTTAACAAATTTTGAAAACAAGGCAGAATACCTTTAGTAGTCCTCCATGCAAAATGTAGAACTTTGGGTGGTAATTTGAGCTTCCAAATCTTCTTCCATATTGAAACATTTGGATGTGAAGGAGATGCTACATTTGACATCAAAATTCTGGTCTCCTCCGCAATGTAATACCCGCTCTTGACAGTGTACTCTCCAGTTTTTGAGAAGAACCAGTAAAACTGATCTCGTGGTCTTCTAAAGCTGATTTTTATTTTCAGAATAGCCTCGGCTTCATTTGGAGAAAACAATTGGCGTATTACCTCTTGCTTCCAACTTGGTTCGTCCTCCCTTATCAGTTCATTCACCATCATAGGCTTTGGAGAACATCGGGCCACCAGGGGTTTGTGATGATTTAGGTCAGGAATCCAGTTATCCTTCCAGATATGAATATTCTCTCCATTTCCCACTCTCCAGAACAAACCTTTCTCAATGATGAACCTTGCCTTCATTAATCCCTGCCAAAAGTAACTGGTTTTTCCTGTAGGATTAGCACAGAATAGACTGTTATTTGGGAAATATTTGGCTGAAACAATCTTTGCCATCAGTGACTCCCTGTGTGTAATTAGTCTCCATCCCTGTTTAGCCAGCATGGCTAGATTAAAAGAATTCAGCCATTTGAATCCCATACCCCCCTCCTTTTTAGCTTGGCATAGGGCTTCCCATGATAACCAATGGACAGGTTTTCTTTCCTCCCTCGCTCCCCACCAGAATCTGCTAATCATGCTATGCACTTTTTGGATTAAATTCCCCGGCATGAGAAAACAAGACATGACATAACTGGGAATGGCCTGCAAGATTGACTTTATAAGAATCTCCCTTCCTGCACTAGTGAGGAGCTTTTTATCCCATCCTTTTACTCGCTTCTGGATCCGTTGTATAATAGATTTGAAAATTTCCTTCCTTGATCTGCCCACAATGGTCGGGAGTCCCAGGTATTTCGGCAAGGTTCCAGTCTCCTTGACCCCCAGGAAATTCATCACTTCATTCTTAACTCGTTCATTCATTCGGTTGCTGAAGAAGATTTCAGATTTTTCTAAGTTGATTTGCTGGCCAGAAGCATTTGCATAAGTATCAAGGATCTCCTTTAACTTTTTTATTTCTTCCATATTTGCCCTGCCAAATAAAATTGAGTCATCTGCAAAAAACAGATGCATCAGTTTTGGTGCCAACTTACACACCCGAAAGCCTTTAATATGGCCTTCATATTCTGCTTTTCTAATATTCGCTGATAACCCCTCAGCACATAGTATAAATAGATAAGGAGAGATCGGGTCACCCTGTCTCAAGCCTCTTGAGGGCTTAATGAAACCCTTTGGTTGCCCATTAATCAGGAAAGAAAATGACACAGATGAAACACACATCATAATTAATCTTATAAATTTAATCGGAAACTTCATTTTATGGAGTACCTGTTCAAGGTAAGTCCACTCCACCCTGTCATATGCCTTACTCATATCCAGCTTAAGAGCATAACTCCCATTCCTAGCATTCATTCTAGATTTCATAGTATGGAAAGCTTCGAATGCCACAATAGAATTGTCCGTTATTAGCCTCCCGGGGATAAAAGCGGACTGGGTTTCATGAATTAAGCTTGAAAGAACCCCTTTTAGCCTAGTCGCCAAGACCTTAGACACCACTTTATAAAGCACATTACATAAGGAAATAGGTCTAAGGTCTTTAACATTAGCTGGATTCTTAATCTTTGGGATCAAAGTGATCCAAGTGTGATTAAGGTTTTTCGGCATAATACCAGAGTTTAAAACATTTAACACATAATTACGTACTTCATTTTTAATCTCCCCCCACACAGATTGATAGAAAAGAGAACTCATACCGTCAGGTCCGGGTGCTTTATTTGGGTCGATTTGGGACAGAGCTCCACAGATTTCTTCCACTGTGAATGGAGCTTCTAGCGATTGTTGTTGCTCGGTTGTTAATTCAGAATCGATTGCCTGGTACACCTGTTGTATGTTTGTTGACCTTGAGCTTCTGAAAAGATCCTCAAAGTATTGCGTTATAACTCTGGTTATTTCTCTCTCCCCTACCGCCCATTGACCATTGGCGTCCTTCAACCTTTGTATGGTATTATTCTTCCTCCTTGCCGAACATTTATCTTGGAAGAATCTTGTGTTTCGGTCTCCCGCTTTCAACCAGTCCACTCTGGATCGCTGCTTCCACATGATCTCCTCCCTTTCCATCAATTCTAAGATTTGTTTCTCTAGAGTCTGTCCCTCATCCATTTCATTTGCATCAGCCCTGGATTGGATTTCATGTAGTTTCTTCTGTAATATTTTTAATTTTGCCCTGGTATTGCCGAACTGCCTGTAGCTCCATGTTGTTAATGCTTCCTTACACCTCTTAACCTTTCTGAGCACATCACCATCAATATTCGTGGATTGCCATGCCCGCTTAACCACATCCTTATAGCTTGGATCCCGCAACCAGGCTGCCTCAAATCTAAAGATCTTCCTTCTTTTCTCATGAGGGTTTTTTCCTTCATCCGTGTCCAACAGGATAGGGTTGTGGTCCGACGAGATCCTTGGCAAGCTCCAGGCCCTCGCATCAGGGAACAACTCTTTCCATCTTTCATCCGCTAAAAATCTGTCTAGTTTCTCCCATATTGCATCATGGCCTTTCCTACGATTACACCATGTATATCTACCTCCCACCCATTCAATCTCGCTTAACTGACATTCCTCTAGACAATTGTGGAATTCTTCCAACTCTGAATCTCTTTTTGGTCGCCCACCTTTCTTTTCAGAATGGAAGAGTATTTCGTTGAAGTCTCCAAAGCAAACCCAAGGGTGAGGTTCAAGAATACTAAATTTCTTCATTAACTCCCATGTCAACTTCTTCATACCCCTTTCCAGCCAGCCATAGATTCCCAGCCCTCTCCAATGAACTCTCTTCTCATGCTTTACCAAAAAGTAGATGCAATGTTCTAAAAACCTATTAACTTCCACTTCTAACTCTTTTTTCCATCCCAAAATGGAACCTCCACTTAAACCAACTGCGTCAACTATAAACCAATTGTAATTTGACAACGCCATCCTTAGCTTATCACTATCCCTCCCCCTAATCCTTGATTCCATCAGGAAGAGGACCTCCGGGCAATATTCCCTCACGATCTTCGCGAGGGCTCGGAATGTCCAAGGGTTGCCCAGCCCTTAGACATTCCAGCTTAGGAGTTTCATTGCGAAGGGTGGGACCGGGATCCGGTCACCACCCTCTGGTCAGTTTTCAAATTAGGTTTCTTGTTTAGTGAGGAAAATATGTCCATCTCAATCTCCATCATATCTGTCTTCCTTTTCCTACTCCCTGGTTCCCCTTTCTCGCTTTCTTCTTCATTGTAGTGTCCTTCTGATATGGGAATATCTCTCCTTCTATTTCCTCTTTTGAACCTTCCTCCATTCCCTCTCGCTAACTCCTTGGCCTGCTTCATGTTAACTTGCTGTACAATCTGGTTTACCTCTTGGTTATCTGTCCCCACCGCTCTGCCCTCATCCTTCTGATTTCGTTGATTCTGATCCTGTTTAGCCTTTGTACCAGTTGTACCCTGAACTTCCCTCACATCTTCCACTTGGTTATTCACTGTGTCCCTGCTCTTCCACACATTTGTATAGCTGGCAGTCGATTTATCCCCTCTATCTTGATGTTCATTCTCACCCATATCCTCTTGTATTAATTTTCTCCTTGACTTGATTGAGCAACTAGACTTCTCATTCTTCTCTTTTTCTCCACTGCTGCTCTTTGAGTTCCATCCAAAGACCACCCTTTTCAATTTCCCTGGTGAAGCTCTTAAGGCCGGACTGTATACCCAATCTTCACCATCTCCTTCCTCCCTCTCTAGCGGGCAATTGTCATGCACATGCCCAATAATACCACAATTATAGCAAAAATTAGGCAGCTTTTCATATTGATAATATACCCAAATTTCCTTCCCATTTGAATTTACTATCATCTGACCTCTCTTCAGGGCTTTGTCTAACGGAATCAATACTCTCACTCGAATATACCTCTCGCCGCTTCCTATCGTTTCCTCATCAATTTCCAGCAGTTCGCCAATTCTGTTAGCGATTTTTGTAATTGAGCTTCGATCCCTACAGTTCCAAGGTAGATTGCAGATCCTCACCCAAAATGGACAACTATCCAATTTGACTTCCGACAACAGTTCCTCCACCCGAACTTCAGAAAGCACTACTAGTTGTCTATCATAGTTCCAAGGGCCCTCATACAGGACTTTTTCTCTGTCCTTCTTGGACTCAAACTCCACAACAAAAAGACCTAGCCCTCCTTCCTCAATCTTAAAACCTCTGTTCAATCTCCATATAGAAGAAAAGGCATTTGCAAGAGCTTTGATATTTAAAGGTTTAGAGGAAAGAATCTTACCTACAACCCGATACCGATCCTCTGTCAATCCATCCTCTCCTCCCAGCAACACAGGACATTCCTCTTCTTCCGTCAAAGTAAAACGTTTCCATAAAGTCTCCATTTGCTTGTCCATTACTCGTTACCAGTCTACCTTCTTCGAACTCACAATTTACCGAACCCACTAGGGGCGAAAACCCTAATCTCGACGAGATAGGCAAAGTAAACCTCACGAAGGCAAAAGAAACCTCACGAAGGGGCCATGAAAGTAGGATTTAAGTGAAAATAATATAATGATTTTTACCCTCAAAGATGAGACGTTTCTAAAAATTGAGTATAATTTTATCAATTAATTAATAGCACTAACTGTAAAAAATTATACAGTACCAAATATCCTATTGGACTATAAGTTATAATTACTTTGTTTTAATTTTATTTTATTTGTACTTTGTATTTATTACTATTAAATAAATTCTTTATCATTCATACAATAATAATTATTATTTTTTTAAATAATAATAATCATATTCTCGATGAGTACAAGACTAAAATAGACAATAACACCAATAAAGTGTAGAAAATTACACACAAAGAAAAAGAAAGACAATAAAGTACAAAAGGACTAACCCTAAGGAAAAACAACTCAAACCCCTAAATCCAAAAAAGACAATCTTTTTTTGAAAATCTATCAAACCAACATACCATTTTTTCCGCTAGACATGTCCAACGCCTTGATCTCGAAGGATCTTTCTGAAAACGTAGATCCGTAGATCTACACCGCACTGACCTTTGCTCGAAACATCTGTGAGAGTAGAGCACTTTCTGTCCCCGTATGCATTAAAGTTAGAAGTGAGTTGATCGGAAAAATAAGGGAGATATGAAGTAGTTCCCGGAAAAAGAAGCTTTTTTCACCAAATCTGCTTTGAGCGAACAAAGAAAATCCAAAAAAAAAAAACACAAAAACAAGAGGAAAAAACGAAAATTTAACAAGCAGGAGCGGAAGGAGAAAGAAGAAAACAAAAAAGCTTCCTCCTTCATAAATAATAAATATCAAGAAAAAGAAGAATAAAAGGAGTAAATAAATTCTAGAGAGAAAAAGGAACCCTTCTCTTTAGAAATTTTTTTTATATGGTTTCATACAATAATTATTATTTATAAAATAATATTTATTTTATAAAAAAGTGTTATCGTATAATTTTCCTTCTTTTCGATCACAGATGTATATCATTTTAACTTTGACTTGTTTATTCATCTTTTATATCAATGATTATAGCTTTACATGTATTAATTTTAACTTTCTTTCTTATCATAAATAGAATATATTTGGGAAAACATACAGAAGTACACTCAAAATAGAAAAATATCATATAAAAATGATGAACTCTAAAAAAACCGACTTGTATTTATGATCGAATGGTGAAACTTTTTCAAGTTTTAATTTTCTTTATAAAGTTATTAATTAATACCTATATATTTGTTGGATATTTTTAACCAATTGTATAGTTTTTTATGATTCTGTTTTATTTTTGGAAAAACTACAAAAATAAATACTGATAACTAAAATTTTGAAAAAAAATGTGCTTTAAACTTTTTTTTTAATGAAAAGATGATAACTAAAATTAAATATAACTTACGAAATTACTAGCTCAGTTAGTTAAACTTGGGCGTTTTGGTGTCTATACTTGTCAAATGGCAGGGGGTTCGAATCCCTGATCCGTTAAAGATTAAATACATATTTCAGTAAAAAAAATTAAATATAACTTTACAAGTGGCATTTCTATTTATTTTGAATTAAAATTTTATGTATTGGTTAATAAAAATTAATACATTTTAAGAAAAAAATTGAAATTTTTTCAAAAAGTGTGAGTATTTTTCTAACTAAATAACAATAATAAAATTTTAAAAATTATATTTTTTTTAAAAAAAATTTAAAAATTTCAAATTTGCAGGTAAAATTTTTAAATAATATAGGTAATTTGGTAGATTATTAAATACACCAAATATTATTGGTAGATCATAAGGGTGCGGCCATGGCGCACCTCACCACATTTTTAGTTAAATTTTAGATATTTTTGTTCGTTCGATTTTCTGTAGAATAATTTTTCGGTGTTCATATTTTAATATTTTTTTGTTTAAATTGTTTAATATAAAGTCAATTTTTTTAAAATTTAAATGTTTGAAATTTTTTTTTTGTTTAGTTTAGAATTTATAAGTAAAAGTAATGTTTTTTTAGGAGACGATATCTAGTAATTAGAGATGTTATTTAATAATATCTTTTTATGAAAGCTCATTACATTTGTGGTGACATCAATCGATCCGTAAATAGATAAAATCATATAGCAAATCTATATATCAAAAAATTGAATTGTAAATTTTAAATTAGTACAAAAATAAAATTTGAAATAATTTTTAATATATTATTCATAGGTATACCATATGTAATAAAATAATAAAAACTATTTTAAAATTATTATTTGTAAATTCATGCGTCAATCTCCATTGGTGTTGCTATATAATAAAAGTGTAAGTATTTTTCTAATTAAATAATAGTAATTAAATTTAAAAATTATCTAAAAGTTGAACCCAGATTCTAAATAAATATGATATTGTATATCATATTTACTTTTTTTTTTTTTATAATTTTGTGATTTTATCATATAATTATTTTTTTGTTCTATATATTATTGAAGACTTATATTTCCATATACTATTGCTTAAAAAATTAAATATAATTTGAAATTACACATAAGAATAATATAAACTCTTTTCTATGTTTATTTTTGATTTTTCTGTTTATATTTTTTTGGCATGGTGGCTTTTTATTTATTAATTAAGATGCACAAAATCACATTTTATTTATTATAATATTTTAAAAGTATTTTAATTAACTAATTAATTTATATAACTAAAAAGACAATTAGATTGAACTTGAAGAGTTAGATTCTATATTACCTTAATAAGACTATTCAATCTGAGTAGACTAAATTGAACTTGAACTTGTGGACTATATATATATATATTAATTTGTAAAAGTTGTAAAACTTCGACTTAAAACAGATCCAATTTATCTAACCAAGTCTAAAAATTATAGTAAAATAAAATATGTACACTATCTCTTAATATATGATTTATAAAAAAAAATTGTGTGGATGTATTTTTTTAATATTTTTTCGATTAATTCAATAAATAAAAATTTATATATAAAAAATGGAATGGTAGTTAAAAAATGAAAAGATATATAAAAGACAAAGAAAAAAAGTAAATGACAGTTTTATTTTTTCTGTGTGAAAGATATATCACTTTGTGGATGTTACTGACTCTGTTAATTCATATCTCGTTTTCATTGTATTTGATTTTTTATTAATGAATGAATATGGTTATCTTTATAAAAAAAATTAATAGTATAAAAATTTGAATAAATATTAATTATTATTTTGAAAATAAAAAATAGAAAAAGAAAGAAAATAATTTACTAAAATAGATAATAATAAAAAAGTTGAATAAAAGTTGTAAAGAAAAAAATAAAATACAACGGAATATGGACCCCCACAGAATTCAGTTTTAATACAAAACGTAAAAAAACAAGAAACAAAAACAAAAGGAAAAAGGAAAGTGATTTGTTTTTTTCCTATTCTGATGTTAAAAATCCATACTTTGCTCAGACACAACATCGCCCTTCCCCTTCTCCATTCTTGCTCTACTCTTTTCTATTTTTAGCAAACTCTTCCTTTCTCCCTCTTTCCTTCACTACTTCTTCAATCATTCAACTTTCAAGATTTCATTGCAGGGTATGCTTTTCTTTCTTTAATCAAATTCATATCACTTACCATTTAATTCAAAAACCATGCCATTCATCACTTTTTACGGTTTTTGTTCGTTCTCCTGCTACAAATTCTGTTAGTTTTCTTTCTTTTCAGGTTCGTATATGCTTTATAATAATAAAGGCATGATCTTTATCTCAGTGCTTTAAAAATTGAAACTTTATAGGAAATCTCATCCCATATCTGGTGTTGTCTAGAGGGTTAGAAAGATTGTGAAATAATAGCCGTTTTGGTTGATGGGAGAATGGGACAATTAATGGGTTGAATCAAGAGTGGCGATGGATACAAAGGAAGGTGGAGAATCACAGGAGGATCAGGAAAAAGTTGAGCAGCCACGTTCCCCATATGTGGTGTTGCAACATGTATCTGATGAGACGTTTAAAATGGCTGGAGATGCTATTCGTAATGCCTATATAGGTGACCATCCTCTTCAGCCTGTGCCTCCTATGCACAGGCGTTGCCAGAGTGAAACTTTGACCCCTCGGATTAACCGGAGCAGTAGTTTTCAGAAATTGAAATCTCAGATGCAGAAGGCTTGGCCGTGGGGTGGCAATTCCAAGGATCAAGATTATTGCTTCAATCCTGAGATCTTGGCTAACCAGAAACGTTTGTGGTACCAGCTTCATTCCAAAACTCTGGTACTTCATCTATTAATTTGTCTACATTTTTGTGCTTTTTTGGTTCTTTTTACTGCAAGACTCCTCTTAATATTTTATATGTCAAAGTATTTGGACTGGATCACATCGGAGTGTGCAAATGTTGCCCGTTTTCAGCTCTTTTTCCATGATGGAGTCTGCTTGAGTTTCTTTGCTGATTGATGCAGTGTCAAGTATCATTTTTATATGCTAAAGTTGTCTCTTTATCATTGTCATCTTCCCTTGTTGGTCAATTGAAACAATTAGGGCCTTGTGCATGTTCAAGTATGCGAGCGACTGTGAAAAATTATGGTTGGTGGTTTTTTTCCTTTGATTATAAGCTAATTATGCTAACTTGTAAGTTGTATTTAATTGTGACATTTCATGGCACTATTGATATTTGTTATATGTGAAATGAAGGACATGAGATTCTTGTTTTAGGACCATACGAAATTTAAGGAGGCTAACTCGCTGTATGAACACTTTGTTATCGTGGGGCTTCATCCTGACACCAATCTCGAGGCTGTGGAGGATGTATTTGCAAGAAGGAAGAAGTGGGAGTTCGAGGCGTCAAAATCTGATATAATAGCATACAAAAAGCTGCAGTCTCAAGGGCCTAAATTTCCTTTAATGGAACCTCAGGTTTGCTTGTGATTGCTTTTAACAGAGCCGTTTTACTGTTTGATCTTATCGTGTTAATCCAGTTCAATTCATTGTTAATATCTCTGCTTAAGTTTGAAAAGAATCCGGCGACTTGTCTTTGTATTGCATATTGACTGACCTTGTATTATCTAATATGCTACAGATTCTTTTCAAATACCCCCCTGGAAAGAGATTACATTTGCGCTTGAAGGATTTATGTTCCTTCTGTTTTCCTGAAGGTGTTAAGGTTTGATTTCATTAGTTATGTGAACTAGAGGATATGCTTTACCAAATTATTGTCTTGAATCTATTATCGGGTCAATTTTCTTTGTCACTGTTAAGATACCGATAATTTGTCGTTCTTTTATTTTCGCGAACTCTCATTTGTGCAGACACGGTTCTTAGAGAGGACACCATCTTTAAGTGAATTAAGTGAGCTTATTTTTGGGCAGGTATGGGAAAATAACGCCTCAATTCGATGTTGCTAATTATTAGATTTGGTTACGAGGATGTAGGCCATAATTTCGTTGTTCCGGTGAAGAAATACTATTTGTAGCATTGACCTTTTATTTGGTTGCAGGAGCATATGGGCAGGGATGATTTAGCATTTATATTTTCGTTGAAGGTAAAATATAAAATTTTCATATTCATTTAAATAGCTTACTCAAACTTCTTCTGGTTTGTCTTGTAACTTCTGGATAAAATTTTGTGGAAGCTGTTCTTTTTTGCCTATATATGACTTCTATTGAATTTATTGTTCAATATCTGTCTTAACGAACTCATAGATCGATACAAGTATCAATGACATCTGCATCTTTGCATGTCTTCACTGAAATTTTTGTTGCTGGTCAATGGAATCATTGGTCTGAATTGTATATTTGAATTATGTTCGATCATTTTAAACGCAGCAGTTCGTGGATGATTTTTGTTTTGTTTTGTTTTTTTTTTTTTTGGGTGCACTTGATCAGGTGGCAGATAACGATACCCTTTATGGGGTTTGCTTACATGTAACAGAAGCTGTTCAGAGGTCACCTAGTATTCTAGGCAACATGTCGCCCCTACGACCTTCAACCGGTCAAAGCTGCCGCTTTTTGGTTTCTGCGCCTCGTTGCTACTGTTTGCTGACCAGAGTTCCTTTCTTTGAGATGCACTTTGAGATGCTGAACAGGCCAGTTCAATCTTAATTTCATTTATTTACTCAATTTTTTTTTTCAGCATAGATTCATTACAGTGGACTCTATATTTTACTTTGATGCAGTATCATTGCACAGGATCGATTAAACAGGGCAATGCAGTTTGCTAGTGAAATGGTGCCGAGTTGCATCCCTCCGGCACCAAAACAGCATGAACAAATGACTACAAATGATTTATACAGTGATAAAGACTCTGGTTTTGATTGGACAGCTTCTGCTATACCTATTGACAATGCAGTGTCTCTTGCTGCAGCTGCTGCTGGAATTTTGTCGGATGACGATATCCCAAATTTATCACCAAAAACATACGAGTCTAATTCTCCCGAAAGTGGTACCACTAGTGACGCTTCGGATTTGTGTCACACGAGGGAAGTAGATAAAGACAGTAGGAAGAATGCTCATTATTTTGATGATTGTGCTTCTGAGTCATCCGAAACACATTATGAAAGCTTGGAAAGAATGGATGGAAGCTACGAAACCAGTCTAGTTGCCTCTCCAGATTCCGGGATATGTAACAGCTCTAGGAGCAACAAATTGGAGCGCCTCGGAAGTTTTGACTCCATGTTCAGGTAGTATCATCAGTCAACTTTGTTGCTTAGTCTTAAAACGACAAATATCGATATCCTTGGATAATGGGATATTTGTAATACCATCACCATTCAGTTTTTGTAATATATTGTCATATTTTGGCAGTCCAGCTAGAAGCATTGGATCCGTGGAGGAGGAGGATGATGATCTTTTCGCAAATTGTGAAAAAGATTTGGATGATAATTTAATAATGCGTTGGGCAAGGGTTAGTTTACAATATCCTCCCTCTTTCTATATTCATGTATTTTTCTTCGATGCATTGATTTATCATCGAATCATTTTCTTTCGGATGTCAAACTCTTGAATAGAAAAACAAGAATGAGTCGCTGCTGATAGTTTGTGGCTATCATTCCATGCCTCTTCCCGAAAGAGGAAGCGAACTAGTTTATCAGCCCCTTGAACACCTGCAAGCTATTAGGTACAGGAGGCCTACAGCATCCGGGCTTCACTTTTCTCAGTTTTCTGAAAACTGTTTAACTTCTTCCGAGGTATCCCTTACTGTTTTACTGCTTGTTTCTCGTCTAAAACTCCTGATAAATATGCTAAATGGTTGCTTCTGATTTTGGTTAAAAGATTAACTTAAAGTTAGCTGCTGCTGAGGAAGCTTATGCTCTTTCAGTATGGACAACAGCGACTATATGCCGGGTTCTTTCACTTGAAAATGTAATATTTCAGTGCTTGCATTGGCATTTTGTTTTCAGCTTTCTCTTCATTTCTAACCTTTTGATTCTTTACCGATAATTTTCTCGAACTTTCTTGATAAACCTCTTTCAAAATTTTCTTTCTTTTTTTTTTTCTTGGTACAAATCTGTTTCTGTTTTCTGTCTGAGTTGGAAGGCTGACAAAGATGTATTTTCTTCAGATATTGACAATAGTTACAGGAATATTATTGGAGAAACAAGTGGTGGTTGTCTGCCCAAACCTGGTGAGTCGACACCACCCCGCAATAAAGCTGTGTTCATCCATTGGCAGCTCTTTTTTTTTTCTTTCCCCTTTTTCTATAATGTTTATGGCTATTTCAGATTCTCGTTGGCTAAGAATTGCCTTTTATTCAAATTGTCTTTTGGCTCAAACTTGAGTTTGAATCTATGCAGGGTGTTCTGTCTGCTGTAGTCTTATCTGTTGTTCCCATGATACGTCCGTTTCAGTGGCAGAGTTTATTTCTTCCGGTAAGTTAAATAGTAATTACGGCTTTGCTTAGTGTAAGGTCGGAACGCCTCATATTTATTTATTTAAAGTTGGCATGTGCTTTTGTTCTCCC
>CAOJCR010566389.1:0-10966 GCA_948330485.1 Euphorbia neoarborescens | reverse complement strand
CAAAACGGGGTCTGTGGTTTTACTCCGTTATCAAATAAAGGATTTTTACCTAACACCGTTAAGTCAAATCCTTTATTTGATAATGAATAAAAACACAGACCCTATTTTGATACGAAATAAAAACACAGACCCCGTTTTGATGGTCGAAAAACGATCTTAGCAAAGCTATGACTTCGGATGGTCGAAAAACGACGTAGTCCATAGCAAAGCTATGACTTTTGATCAGTGACCCATTTTCGATGCAATAATGTCACTAACGAACCAAAATTCAATAGTCGAAAACTTTCCAAAATCGTATTTTGGGCCCAAAACTAATAAATCAACATGATTTCTACTAGTGGCATCCACATTCGAGAAACATCAATGTGTGTTCATCTACTGCATCAGACAGTTACATAATAACTTTTGAAAAATAGGCAAAGCAACAATATAAGCATGTTTCCCATGAAAGTATTTCTTCAAAACACAAAAATCTTCCTGCCCGGAGTTCAGTTTATCTTTCATATTGCCATTTTCAAAAAATTGCAAAGCTTTTTCTTGGACTATAAGTAATCGATAACTTGAATAAACTATTGTAGTGGAGCTGATCCAATTGTTATGGGATAATATAACAAAAGATAAGGAAAGAGTGGAAAAAATCATTAAATCTTCACGTCCAAATCCAATAATAGAAGCAGTAAAAGAGGGTAACTTTGAGTTTTTATCAATACTGATTGCTTCATATCCTGATGTTCTCTTTACTGAGGATGAAGATGGCTATTCCATATTTCACCACGCCATTCTGAACTGTCATATGAATGTCTACAAATTTATACACATTAGCTCGGTTCAAAACCTTATCACTCGCAACATTGGTGATGAAGGAAATAACATATTGCATCTTGCTACAAAACTGCCTCTCCAAAATTGGCTTGACGAGATACCCGGAGCTGCTCTCTAGATCCAGCGAGAGCTCATATGGTTTGAGGTAAGAAATGTCTTATAAAATTTATGTTTCATATGATTATATATACGATGAAATGCTACAAAAAATGGCATTCTTGTCGTGTTAGTCTACCTCGTTTTGATAGCCTTGTTTGAGATATGTTTTCTTTTAACAAAATTTTTAAAAGTTTAGTGTGTTTCATTTTGACTATGCTTGGCTCAAAATGATACATGGCATTCTGTATTTATCAAATGCGTAAAATTATCTCTTCAACTTGATAAAATTGATCCAATTTATTTCTTGAATCGGTGTTTTCCTTTGTATTGATTGGCATGCTTCAACTGTGTCAGGGTTTACTTAAGGCAGCATGGAGCTAGTTAAGTCGGTTCAGCCAAGTCAAAGAGGTAAATTGGTTGTTCTTTAAGTTCGGTATGCCATTTGCCATTTTGAACCAAGAACATGTAAGCCAATTTTAAAGCTTGATGTGTTTATTTTTTGCCTATACTTAGCTGGAAAATGTCATATGTCACCGAACTACGGTTTGTGTATGAACACTAAAAAGAGATTAATAAATTGCCTAAAATGTAAAACAACCAAATTCACTCTAAA
Organism: Euphorbia neoarborescens; assembly: GCA_948330485.1. Lineage (NCBI taxonomy): Eukaryota > Viridiplantae > Streptophyta > Magnoliopsida > Malpighiales > Euphorbiaceae > Euphorbia > Euphorbia neoarborescens. The sequence continues at coordinate 9,432 of CAOJCR010566389.1, read as the reverse complement.
ATTGTGAGAGTAAAGCCTCCTACAATTTTTTAAAAAATACTAAAGTGAATGCAGACTATTGTTAGCTTTGAGTTTTACTCAAATCTACTAAACTCGATGGTGACATGAAGGGTATAGACTTTGAAATGTAGGATGTGTTTTATCTCTTAATTTTCTATGTTTATTTTGTGTACTTCTCATGCTTGTGCACAAGTTTTTATCTCTTACTAGCAAAGTGAGTTCTGTATTGTCATAATGTTATTTCAAATACAAATATTATATACTTAGCGGATTTAAAACATATGAATTGTGTAGGAAGTGAAGAAAATAATAGAGATAGAAGAGGTGAACAAAAAATCATGTAGTCCAACTAGTCTCAAACTTCGGCAAGTGAAGAAATTATTTGAGGTGAATGTGTTTACTATTCTCTTTCACATTCTTATATTTCCTACATTTTTTAGTATAAGTCATTTTAAGTTTTTATCTTATTTTTTATATGTTATTTTATGTTATCAATTTATTTTTATAATATTTTTTTATGTTTACCTTATTTAAAGTATGTGAGATGTTCAGTATTTAATATAATTTGTATGGAAAATAAAGTTTTAGAAAAAAGATAGAAGTGTAGATTAATCATTATCAAAGTCTTATTAATATTGTTATTGATTTTGATGAAAAAAAATCTAAAACGACTTATAATAAAGAATGAAATAAGTAATTGTTACATATTTATATATCTAAAGGTTATCAACTTAAAGTTTAGACTACAACTAAGACGTTAGAGAAAAAGGACGAGGACGAGGACAAGCAGGAAGGTCGTGGAGATGGAGATGATGCATTGATTAAGGTGATCATATATGATTACAATAAATTGTATTTTTGATAGAAAAATAAATTCTATTGTCGAAGAGAATATTTAGTAACAATATTTACACACGTTGCTAAAAAATATATTTAATGTCAAAATTTTGTAGCAAAAACATTTATTATATACGTTTTTTGTCCCATAAAGGTGACTTTTCTTGAAATAGAGACGTGTTCGTTTATGTCTGTTCATTGAGCATGTTAAGCCAGACTTAAGCTGAACCGTACAAACTTTTCCTAACAATATTAAGCCTAAGCCTTATTTAGCCCGCTATAAAGTTAGAGTAATTTAGGCTGGTCTAATCTGGGCTTGGACTTAAAATAATTAAGAATCAAGCCAGTTGAAATTTTTTTAACAATATATAATATTAATACTACACGAAAATTTTTAAATTCTGACGGAAAATGACTGACGGAGGTCATTCCGTCAGTAATTTTGAAATTTTTGACAGAAAATTCTGACGAAAATCCATAAGAAATTCTTTAATAATTAATTTCATTATTTTATAATTTCTGACGGAATTTCCATCAGAAATTAAATTCTGATAGAAACTGAGGAAATTTCCGTCAGAATTTAATTACTGACGAAAATTCCATCAGTAATTTCTGTCAGTAATTCTAAATTTCCGCCGCCCATCCATTTTTCTCCAATTTTGAAATCCCGCTCAGACTCATCTTAGATTGGTACACTCATCTGTTTACCTTCTTTTTACAAAAATCGTTTTTGTCTCTTAGATTGGTACACTCATCTTTTATCCTTCTCCCCAACCCTAACTATCGCCGTCAGCCGCCTCGGTGCTCGTCGGCTTATTGTCACCGCTAATCCCGCCTCGATGCTCCCCACCATTTTCTAGCGACACCTCACTGACTCCGTTCCATTTCTTCCTCTCTCTCTCTTAACTTTTTCTCTCCCAAAATTGTAAAAATTCGGGTTCATCTTTAGTTTCTCTCGTAAATATATAGCTCTATCATAGCCGTTCACATGTAAGGAATTTTGTTTCCTTTTTCTCTTTCTCCTTGGAAATGGTAACTAACTACTTCATCTTCAGTTTTTTTTTGTCTTATCTGTTTGGATTTTAATTTTCATTTTGTTGATAAATTTGTGTTAATTTCCCTAAAGGTCAGCCTTTCACTGAAATTCTCGGTGACCTTCTCGGTAAAGGCATTTTCAATGCCGACGGTGACCTCTGGTCCGCTCAGAGGAAACTCACCAGCCATGAATTTAGTACAAAGTCTCTAAGAGAATTTGTGGTTAAAACGCTGCAGGAAGAAGTTAAGAATCGTCTGATTTCGCTTTTGAATCAGGCGGCTGATAATCATCAGGAGATTGATTTACAGGATGTGTTGAGGAGAAAATAGAAGAAGAAGGGGAAGCAACATGCGAGAATGGCAGAAGGCGGTGGCGAGAAACAACAAATAGAGCAATATGCGAGAATGGCGGTTTGTCGGGAGAAATAGCAGAGGTAGCAATAGGCGAGAATGGCAGTTTATGGTGAGAAACACAGGTGGCGAGAAACCGCAAAGGCGAGAATGGCAGAAAGCGGCGAGAAATGCAGGCAGCAAGAGCTTATTTTTTTTATAAAAAATTAAATTTGTGACGGAATTTCCTTCAGTAACTCCATCAGTAGTCAGCTTCTGACAGAATTTTCCGTCAGTAACTCCGTCAGATAGTCCGTCATAATATCCGCCTGGAGGGTTTCTGACGCACAGAATTCTGACGTATGACTTCCGTCAGAAACCCTAATTTTTGACGGAAAATCAACTTTTTCTGACGGAAAATTCTTTTGAGAATTCTAACATTTTTGCATAGTGTAAAAGAATAATAATAATATACTATAATAAATATAAATATTTTTATAAAAAATATATATTAATCGAGCTGGATCGAACATCTTGACTAAAAATAAAGTTTGACCCATTAAATTTTGAATGTCCATATATTCAGACGGAACAAAATTTTGCAAAAATATTTATAATAATTACATTTGATTCATAAATTATGGGTTGAATAGGCTGTCCGACATGTGAAATCATACAATATGCCCGGTCTACTACATAATTATGGATTGGGACCAATAAAATCTTACCACCTCTTTTCAATAGAGTACACATGTGTTGCGTTAGATTGAGGTAGATAAATTGAATTGGTTCCAGTCCATAACCATGTAATGAAATGAACATATTGTATAATTTCTTGTTTGACCATAAACAGATCTACTCTATACATGTACAGAGAATATATGGAATATTAATTCTTGTCCTTATAACAAAAATATTTTAGGATTTGATCAAGAAGTTGATAGCAAGGCACCAATCTATGTGGAAAAAAGGGGATCATCCAAAAGATTTCCAAATGTTTTTGGCCATTGAGGTAACATTATTACACTACATATCTAAGTTTAAATGGTTGGGATTATTGGTTTATGGTTCTAACGGCTCGAATGGATATATATCGAAGATTTAATTAAATTATTATTGAATAAAAATTATTTATTATTAATAAATTATTATTAAGTTAATAATTTTAATACAAAAAAATGTATTTTAATTTTTCATTAATATTTTTAAAATCAAGATTTTTATTGAATCGAACTGGTTCGATGTCTGATTTATAGTTGAACCATTTGAATCAAACAGTTCAGTTCGATTTGGGTAACACTATTACATATATTTCTGAAGTTTATTTTGGATTTTTATTTTAAAGAAATTAATTAATTCAATTTATATATCAAAATTCAAAATCATAGTAAAATTTATATAAAATAATACATTTAACATTTAAAAATGAGCATTACTAAATATAGTCTCAAATTACTAGGTACTGCCTCTTGAAAATAAGATTTTGCCCTTTTTTGAAAGAATGAAGAGTTCAAAAAAGGATAAGACTTTACATCCCAACTAGGTTAGCACCTAAAGCCATATCCAAACAAGCGAACCTAGATATTTTATTAAATAAAAAAAAAACCTTGAGAAAAGGTCTAATTACAAAAGAATAGAAGTGGGGTTTACAAAGAGTTCAGAACATAAAGGGGAGACATACTTATGCTTACAATGAAAAAGAAACCAAGAGTGATGGATACATTTGTAAAGAATATCCTCTTCATGCCAATTTTCCTAGGAGATTGCCTTGTTCCATCTTTTCCAAAGTTGGGAACATAATAACAACCACAAAGAAGTGCCAAAGTCCCTATTATTTGACGAACTAAATAAACCTCTCTACTGGACAAGAAAATCATTGATACATCCGGGAAACCTTAATAAAATAGGAAAACTGAATTCTCTAAAAACTTTAAACTTCAAAATTGTAATATTTACTAAAAAATGATCGACTATCCTATGGGACCAGAAACAAATGACAATACTGCATTGAGTTCTAGTAAGATAAAATTAAAATTTTGGTACTCCAATTTTTTTATTTGGGGCGTGTAAAAATTGCATAGACCTCATGCAAGGTGCCTCCAGAAGGTTTCTGACGTATGGTCAGGTGCAATTTAATGGCGCCTGGCCTCACATATGAGGCGCCATCCAGAGGAATCTCACGTTTCTAGCTAGGCATCATTGTAGTGCGCTTCGCCACATGTCAGGCGCATTCGGATGGTGCTTGGCATGTGGTGAAGTGCCACGCTATAGTGCCTCACCATATGTCAGGCGCCATCCAGACGCATCTGACATGTGGCGATGTGCTATTCGGGAGTGCCTTGCATATTGTCAGGCACACCCGGATATAATGGTCATCTCTCTGAAAGGAATGTGAAGGAACTTCGTATCCAGCTACCAACGCTCAACAAATGCACAAACAAGTAGGGTATCTATATGGCTGAACAAAGTACTATAGTGATGGCCTAAACCTATATCGTCAATTAACCGCCTGGCCATATCAAGCATCTGTTCGTACTAATCTCTCAGATGCTGTCAGACAGTTAGTTTGTTCTGGCATTTCGGTACCCCTATACTGGCCATCCCACATCCATGAAACCACATGTCCTAAAATGCTAGGAATGACAGACCTATCTAGTAGCCCACCCGATAATGACACATGCATGCGCCAGCTATAAACGGATTTGATCTTGGACCGACTATGGGGATCTATAAGAACGTTAATCTATGTACACTTTATAAATAATCAATGCAACAAATGTATTATAAATAATTGAATAAAAATGCAAAAATTGTAATTGCTTGATGTCGACCTAGAAGCGACATATTGATCACATCTTCCACCCACTACACCCTTAGTGGGTATAGCCGAATCATCATACTGATACATCGAGTCCTCTGACTCAGTATCATCGGTCATCATATCAAAATCAGGCTAATTTCCAGCCTTTATATAACTCACATCCGGATAAGGATAATCTATATGTATGCAGCTACACACTGCTGCTCCCTCTCAATATCACGATGGCGACATACTGAAGCATCAATATTGCATCGTTGCATATGTGTCAGTCCATAATCATCATCCACATCTATTTGGCGACTATTAGAATCCATAATGGATTTTTCAATAGTCACTTTCCCCTAAAATTAGAAAAAAAATTCATTATCATACAATATTATTTATGTTTATTTTCACTTAGAGTTTTATTATAATATTTTTACTACACATTCATTTTAATATAATATTATTTAATTATTATTTTCCACATTTTATTTTAATATATTCTACTAACAATTCATACAAATATAAGTTTATGTAATTATTATAAATATATTGCCATAATATAATTAATCAAATTAATTACTATATTTTGGATATAGAATACAAAACATTAATTTCATTCTAATTATAAACTTACAATAATAATATATTGCAATAATACATAATAATTAAATTTTTTATAGTCGTTCCAAATTCACAGGCGTTTCCAGATTGTGGAATGCCATCTTTTAGTGTCTCACCTCATGCGGGATGCATAGGATGGTGCCCCACCTGTGAAGGGCGCCATCCCATGTGAGATGCCATGGGATGGCCTCCCTCAATTGCAAGGACACCATCCCTTGGCATCACACCTAATGTGAGGCGCCATTCAATGGTGCCCGACATTAAAAAAATGAACAAAAAGAAATTGAACTCGATTAAAGTTCCTACCTTCAACTTGAAGAATCCTTTGTCTATTCCACGTCCTTCTCCAACCATTTTTCTTATAAAATTAGTTTTTTTTTTTGCTTAAGGTTTATGGCTTTTGTGTTTGTGTGTGTAGATTTATGGATATTGTGTTGTTTATATAGTAAATATCTGGGGGCACATTTTTAAATATTTTCACATAGAATATTTAAGTCAATATACATTAATTAAGTCTCAAAAATATTTAAAATAGTTTTTAGACGATTTTTTTATTTTTATAACAAATTTTAAAGATATGGGCAAAATTATCTTTTGAAAGGGGCAGTAGTTAGTAATTTGGGACGGTGTTTAGCAATCTATCTATTTTACCACAACTACTAATTTGTAGAAAAATATTTATTTTAAAAATGTACAACTTGGATTAAAAGTATTATTAATTAATTGAGATTCTTAAATTATTAAATATTTATTTTTCTAAAAAATTGTAATTGAATTTCTTTATGTGAAAAATGCAGGAGCAAAGCTCATTCTCTTTAGGAAAGTTTCGAATTCAAATTTTATGGATATAAAAAACCGCTGTTAAAAGAACTTTGATTTTTTAATTGGATATATTTCGGTTTTTCTTTTTGAGAATTTTTAGGTAATTAAATTGCATTCTAGCAAGGAAATTCAAAAAAATTAATTTGATTAAATTAACAAAGGCTATGAACCCACATATTTAAAATTTTTGTTATTTGTTGGAAAAATTATAAAATACATTTGATATATAACATATTTTAGAATTTATAATTTATAATTTAGCACATACAATTTATATTTTAGAGTTTTTATTTTAAAGCATAAAATTTTGTTAAATAAACATTTCATTGTTGTGTTATAACTTTATCGATTGGATTAGAGTACGTACTTGACATAATACTATTAATTTGACATACAAATAATGCAATGACAAATATAAAATAACATTTTTTGTAATTGTTACGAAAACTATTTTAGAAAATGAACTTGGTGATCGAGAAACACAAGTCCTCTCGAAATAATTCTTTTCCAACAGATGAGTATATTCCACGTGATATCCAACTCTTGGAAGTTTTGGTGTTGTTTAAGGTGAAATATATCTATCATTCATAATAACTATTGTCGCTCATTTTTTTTTTATAGCAATAAATGTTATATTTAGCAATAAAATTTTTACTTTAAAAATTTGATATTTATCATCAAAATTATGTTATTTTTTTCCAACAAACACCTTTAGTCACAATTTTGTATCACTTGCAATAGTTTTGTTGCCAAAACTTATAGAAGCAAAAATAAACTTGTAGCAACAACAACGTAGTCGTTGCAAGTTGTTGTCATAAAATTACAACGGAATGTGTTTACAGCAAAAATTTTGATATAATTTTAATGTTAAATATATTTTTTGATAGCAACTTCTAAATGCTACTGCTAAATATGTGTCTCGGCATCAAAAAAATTTTACTGCTAAATTTGTTATTGTTGTTATTAAATCTAACATTTTTTGTAATTTTAGCATTTGATTTCCCTAAATATGTCACTAAATATTCACTGTCTCAATTTCATAGAAATTTTGTTTAACCCCTGATCTATATTACTCGTGGATAAGGGGCAAAGTGAATCCATTTTACCAAATTTTACAAGGATAAACATAACTTCTTTTCCAAGTCTAGAGACAACAAGCATTTTAGGGTAAAGTTTGTGTAATACACTATCCTACCACTTCAATTTTAAGACGGCAGAGTAAGTTAGTTTTACTTAGGAATGTTAATGAGCCAGAGCTGAGATTGACCATTCTGTCTCCGTCTCCATTTGAAATGGTTATCTTCATCCCTGCCTGTTAAGTAAATGAAAATTATTTTCAATCTCATTCTAGACCTTTACAGGGAATGAATTTCCGTGGGGCTTCCCAACATCCCCGTTAATACATGAAAAATATTTTTTTTATGACATTTTACTCTTTAATTATAAATAAATACATAATCATATATTATATTTTTTGAATTTAATATCTATAAGAATAAGGAAATTTTTATTTAGTGCATCAATTTAATTTAATACAATGAAAGAATTTATACTTTTAAGTTTATATATTACTATAATTTAATATATTATTACATACTCATATGAATATATATAATAAATTTAATAAAAAAAAGTTGATAAAAATCTTGTGGAGCTTAAACCGGACAAGGCCGGGAACTTTGAGGTGGGGAGGAATAATCCCATTTTTGTCCCATTTAGTAAATGGAAAAAAACTATTCACATTCCCTCCTCCCGATAATTTTTTAATGGAGAATTCCCGCCCTATTTGGGCGGGTTTGCAACAGGAACGGATCCCTGCCACCCCATTGACAACCCTAGTTTTACCGACTTATTTGTCAAAGTTCATGCCTAAATATGAATATGATTTTTTAAAGGTTAGTGACAGCGATGCGTCGCTACAAAAAATTCACAATTATTGGTGATTTGTTAGAAACAATGTTCATTGTAAATTTACTGACGGATTTTAAAGTTACCGAAAGTTATAACAGATTTTCTAATAGTGCATTGAGTGACAAGTTCTGGAGATCCTATGCACTCGGCCTCAGTTATATGTGTGTTGATCCTTATAAGAATCTTCTTCCTTTTTCGGAAATAAAGAGGGTGATGAAGCAATATGAATCAGACCTAGTTAATTAACTTACAAAAGGGTATACACTAGATGATCTATTCGCTAAAGAACACAAAGATTTAATGAAAAAAGGAGAAAAATGGATGGCAAGTACTGCAAGATCATGCATGATCATTGCAGTACTAATGACAACCATAGGTTTTACAGCAGTAAAAAACTGTACCACAAGACAACAACGATGGTCTTTTCCAAATTTTTACCACATCAGATTCAATCTCATTGCTCTTTTCTATCACCTCTCTCGTAAACTTCCTATCCATTCTTAGCTCTCGGTATGCACTCCATGACTTCTACTTCTGGTTGCCTTTCACGCTGATCTTTGGGCTTTTGACGCTTTTCATGTCAAGTTGACGCAGCGGGATATTGCTAGATTGATAATCGCGCACGAAAATAATCTAACCACCTTCAAAATCTAATGATTTTGCAAAATTAAAGGAATTGGGGAGAAATAATTCTCGAAATTTTATTTCATAAAAAAACTGCCGAAATAACACAAAACAATAGTTTATATAGTCTACTAGCTAGGGTTTAATTTGCAAAATTAAATGAATTAAAACAAAACTTTTAGAATTTTGCGATTTAGTTCAAAAATCACAAAATCATCAAATTAAAGCTCTAGACAGTCCTGGATGGCCAAAAAATGACGGATCTCATGGTAAAGCGATATTTTTTTATTGTTGGCCCGTTTTTTATGGAATGGCATGGGTTTTGAAGCAAAATTCAACCGAAAAAACTTTTTAAAATTATAATTTTGGCCCAAAACTTAAATAGGTAAAGGATTTCTACTAGACAATTCAAGTTAGCTAAAAAATGCCCCTTTTCCAGAAATATC
>CAOJCR010566332.1:0-12105 GCA_948330485.1 Euphorbia neoarborescens | reverse complement strand
CATTATTGATAAAAAAATTGCTTCCAACTATTCAGCTTTCTTGTGACAGCTTTCTATAGTCTTAAAGTTATATTTTTTTTTTTCCTAAAAGCAGCTTTTGGAGCTGCGTAAAGCAGCCCCAAATTGGCTCATAATTTACTAATCCACTTATATAGTCTACTAATTAAAGTAAACAAGTTGGAAGCAAAATAAATAATACAGAAACTTTCGAAATTTTCTGATTTAGTTCAAAAATTACAAGTTCGTCAATTTGAAAGCCTAAACAATCCCAATGGCCAAAAACCGATAAAGCGATGAATTTCGACCAATGATCCTTTTTTGATGTAGCTAGACTCAAGATGACTGAAAATTCAACAAAGAATAACTTTTAAAATGTGCACTTTTGTCTCAAACTTGTATTCTCAATGTTTTAAAGGCGATTATGTTCCAAGGACCGCAACGCTTGCTCGTCCACTTCATCACTTGATCTTATAGCAATGCAATTTGCATCATTTGCTGCTGTTAATTGTTCTTTGTTTCTACACAGGTAATTACCAATGGAAAGTACAAGAGTGTGGAGCATAGGGTTGTGGCACAGACAGATGGTACGAGGATGTCCATAGCTTCATTCTACAATCCTGGAAGTGATGCTGTAATATATCCAGCTCCAGCTTTAGTGGAGAAAGAGGCGGCGGAGAAGAATCAACTCTATCCAAAATTTGTGTTTGAAGACTACATGAAACTCTATGCTGGCCTCAAATTCCAGGCTAAGGAGCCAAGATTTGAAGCCATGAAGGCTGTTGCTACAGTTTAATTTAATTATTATATTTACATATTATGGCTGGAGTCTTTTATTTTTTATTTTTAAATTGATATATATATAATTAAAATCAGTCAAGAATAAAGTTTAAAGAAAATATTTGTTCTATCTCTTAATTATAAAGAAAGATGTGTTTAGTTTGTTGCTGTGATTTGGGTTGTTCTTTGTAGAAATGAAATGACAAAATTAAGTTGTTCTTATTATATAATTAATGAACTTTCTAATTATTATAATTAATTAGTTAATTAATCTCATTTTGTGTTCATTACTTCTTTTACCTTATTGTCCAACATACATATTTATACTTAAACATATGAAACCTTTTTGTCAATAATTATTAAAAAAAAAAAATTGAACTTTTATAGTTTCTTGAGTGAAAAACAAAAGTTCACAAACACATAAAATAAAGTGTATGCATATAATAATAATATTATAAGTAGAGGGACTATTAAAAGAATTTAAAGTAATTAAAAAGTGTACGGCCACAATCTATTTTAATGGTGAATAATGAAATAATTCTTAATTGTTATTTTCTAAACAAAGAACGAATTGTACTTTGTACCAAAATTATACATATAACTCAATTATTTGTTTTCGTGGAAAAAATATTAATTATTTTCAACAACCAAAAAAAAAAAAAAAACCTTGTTACCTCTAACAGAAAAACGGATGTTTTAGTTAGCAATAAGGTAAGTTCCACGTCAACAAAATCACAGGGATATATTTATTTATTTTATTTATTGGCTAAAGCTATATTGATAAAAAAAAAATCTTATATAATTTATACACTTTGAATTTCAACTTTTGGATAAATCTAAAAAAAAATACAAAAATTGAATTATCTAAAGATTGAGATTTAAAATATCAATTATGTAATATTTTTTTGTGATAATATAGTCTTTTATTTATTTATTTAGTTATTTAATATTATCTAAACATTAAAATGAATTGAAAAGAAGTAATGGTAGAGGGAATCTTTTGGATATAAATTAATATTTTGGATATAGTTGTGCTATGCATCATGATTAAGAGAAGCACATGTGCATCCTCAACTTGTTGTAACAATTTTAAGAGACAATCTAAAATATTATTTGCCATTACCGTTACTTCTTACAATCTAGAGAAAAGAATATATATATATAAAACAGCTCCATATTGCCACTACAAAATTATGACAAATAAAAAAATAGTGTAATTTAAAGTTAAATATATTCTATATGATAATTTTGAGAAATTATTTCTAAATATACTCTTTGAGTGGCAACAAAATATTTATTTTACTACTAAATTTAAAATTTTTTGTAACAAAAATTTTGAATCCAAGAATTTATTCAAGTGAATTGATTTTTTTTTCGATCAACAGAATTGATTAATGTTGAAGTATAGTAAATTTAGCAATTTTGGGATGTTGAAATGGAAAACACATAAATATAAACATAACTATTCATTCATTGAATATTTCATTACTTGTTAGAAGAAATAATTATTATCATATTTAAATCTTAATAAATATATCCAAAAGAAGAAGTAAAAGAGTATTAAATAATTAAAGCTCTGTTATTTTGGACTTAATTTCAGTTCAGTTTAGATTAATTCAGTTTTGTTATTAATTTATTATTATTAATTAATAAAAAATAATAAAATTATTATTATCATTATTAATCTTGTAATTATTTTATTATTATATATGATTATTAATTTTATATTATTTTATAATTATTATTATAATAATCAGTGTTCAGTTCAGTAAAAAAAAAAATAGAGCATAAATGAAAGAAAATAATATTTTGCAACTCCACAACTCTTATCCCAAATATACCAATTCAGTTGTGTAACATGATATATACGTTTGGCCTTGCATCCATGGTTTTGTTTTCTTTTTATCATTCAATTGTCTAATACTATGTTAGATATTTGATTGTTTCGAATTTAGAATTAAATTCATTGGAATTACTTTACAAATATTTCCATTCTCTTTCAAATATTGATATCAGGATTTTAATCTAAATCCGATATTTTATTCTAGAGCTTTTCAAATACGCAAAATTCATCCAAGTCCACATGGGCCTAGCTTGGACATGAATTTCTTCATATAAACTTGGCCCGTCCTAAACCTACTCTAATCTAAAATCCTCATGAATTGGAATTAATACCAATAATAAACTCATATTTGATACCGTCCGAATTCATAATCTTAATTATTATTATTATTATTATTATTATTATTATTATTATTATTATTATTATTATTATAATGTTTTTAAATTTAAACAATATATTATATATTGGACAAACTAAATTGACGGACTTGGAATTCGATTTCCTTGTCCGCCCCAAGCTAAGACCATACTTAAAATCTTTAAAGTGTATGTTGAGTCGGACTAAATTAAAGGTGCGTTTGAAGATGCTTTCTACAATTCTAAAATTACTTTTGAAAAAAAAACAGATATATAGATGATTTTTCAAAAAACTGTAACTTTGAAACTGTGAGAATCAGTTCTAGAAAAGTTTCAATTAGAGTTAATTTGAGATTGATATCACACAGTTTAAACCTATTTTTTCAATAACATTTTTTTTTAGAAAAACAGACTGAAAACAGTGCGATAGAAATCCCAAAACTGATCCTATTTAGATAAGAGTGTGACTTGACCGGCCTAATTTAGTCCCTAGATCACCATCACCTGTAAGTTAACATATTCTAGCCCAATATCAGCGGTATATTAGATTTTAGTTAAGTCCAATATAAACTATAATTACGGAGAAATAGTCTTGCGCATCCAGTTCACATGGACCGGATGCACCGTAGAAGCTCTCTATAATTACGATTAGAGTTGTCAACGGGGCGGCGGGGATCTATTCCCGTCGGGGATCCGTCCTATCAGGGCGGAGATTTCCCGCCCTATTTAGTAAACAGGGCGGGGACGGGACGAGTTTATCCCTATTTAATAAATGGGACGGGGACGGGATTACCCCTCCCCGCCCCACGGCCCCCCATCCCCGTCCCCATTAATTTCCTGTGGGGATCCCCGTTAATATATATATATAATCGTTATTTTTTTCTATTTTATATATATAACTTTTTTAATTAATTTATTGAAAAATATATAATTTTTTTCACCTAACATATTTAATGTAAAAAAAAATTTTACAAATTAAATATATTTATTGGTTGGTATGTATATATAATTAGTAAAATATAAGTTTTTATCTAAAATAATTTTTTTATATATATTTTTTATTATAAATTTAATAATATTAATTTTTATTAACGGGGATGGGGATCCCGTTTCCCATTAGGGCCGGAGATGGAATTAGAAATTGTTCTCATTTATTAAACGGGACGGGAACGGGGATCTCCATTTAAAACTGGGACGGGGATGAGATTATCGATCCCCGCCCCATTGACAACCCTAATTACGACGATGATGGATGATATATCAAATAGAGTATCTTGAACAGTTTTATTACACCAAATGAATAATGAAATGCTGAGAGCAAAAATTATGGTTTATGAATAATATTCTCCAAATTTTAAGAATACCAGTATTCTATTATGGTTTATTTTATAAATAATATTCTCCAAATTGCCTGTAAAAGAAACTGGAAGCTAAATTACTCATTAAATTTCTTTATTAATGGTACAAAGTAAGGAGAATTTTTAAAATACTCCGGGAGTATATAAATAATATGCTCCCGGACCAATCACAGGAAGATATCATATCTGAGTTGGTTTGCACTGCAGTCACTTTTAGCAATTCAATAGTACACGAAAGGTCAGTAGCCCATACAGTTGTAATAAATATTGGCCTGACCACTTCGGGGTAGAGACACTATCATGGACCCGGTTCACGTGTTCCGCATCCATCGACATTATTACAAGTTAAATTAGCTTCTTATTATCCCCTTAAAGAATCATTAAATACCCATTTTGCCAATAATAACCCCTTTCAGTTTCAGTTGTTTTTATCTCTTCAAGCATGAAAATGACACTGAAGTATGCTTAAAGGTAGCAACGTCAAACAACTCCATGAACCTCTGATCCGAAACCCTTGCTTTTGCTGCTGCGAACCTCTGGTACTCGTCAAATATTGACGTTAAACACCATCTTTGCAGTTTTCTTAAGCAACCCACTACGCAGCCTGTTCGGTGCTGGACAAAACGAAAACAACAGCTACAGTTTAGGAAGCTTTCGTCTTAGAAATAGGTATTGATTTGAGAGATATTGAACAACGGTGACCGTACCTTGCCTCGTTTACAATGTATCAATACCGGGTGATTCCTTGTATCTGCATTTGAAATTAATCATTTCATGCATCAGTTCATGCAAGCACTTAATGTGCTCGGATATATATACACGAAACCAGCCTGATTTTACCTAGGATGACGTTTAGTGCTTCGCGTATTGAGTCCTCCGGTATGTTCACAAACGGCTCCTGTGTACAAAAGAAATATTTCGGTTAGCAGCAGATGAATGAAAGGTTTTCCCAAGATCAACAAAACAAAGAATGTGTCTAGCTTCTTCAAGATTCGTGGTTGTTATGATTCAAATCGAATTGTTAAAACCAACCATAATCATTCCATCATATGAGGTTATGTTCTCATCTGGTTCTCTAATTTTCTCTTTTGTATTAATGCCAGCTCAGTATTATATATATTGGCTGAGTATTATATATATTGGCTGGGACAATTTCATCCATCTGCATATATCCAGTAACATATTCACATAGCTGACTATAATTCTTGCCTTATGTTTTTCCAACAACCACTCCAGATGTCTCCTTTGTACAGATTCGCAATCGTTATGCCTCTCCATCAAAATTTCGGTACTCACTTTTCTCCCATCGTGTCCGCCTTTTTCCAAGTTGATCGAAGCAACCAGCTAAACCGACGTTTTATTTGACATTCCAAAGGTTACAACCCAGTATTTATTAGAATTAGAGGAGTGGACATTCTTCCACTTGTCACAACTCAAATTACAAGTAAAAAAGATTAAAAACCATCGCAAGAGTAGATAGTCGGAAATGATAATGATAGCGATTCTAATTTTTACTAGCAAATTATATATATAGGAAGCAGACATTTTATTTTCTGTGAGGACTGAGGTAATAGGAAGCAGACAAGTGTGTTAAAAAGCAACTTCCTTCAGAAAAAATGATTCACTGTTAATTATCTCTAACACACCCTACAATTAAGCAGCTTAGTGAAACTCTAAACAAATCGATTCAAGAGGACTCTCACATGACACCTTATGTGGCTGAAGCAATGGATGAATTCTATATAGCTGTATAGAACCCAAGTACAACATGTACATGTCGACTGGGAAGTAGAGTTAACTGAGTAAGCAAGCCATTAGATATCAACTAAAACAGAAAACTGACTGCAAATGCCCATAGTCACTTCAAATGAAGTCAACCTTAATTATAAAGGTGAATTGTGGTTCAGATTGAAAAATGCACTTCATAGCACTAACCAATCACCAACTAGAGTAATTAGCAAAGTTAGCATTCTTCATTTTTCATCGTTCTTCATTCTGGTTGCAAGAAAACACAGTGTGATTGAATCTCGTATTTTATCTTTTCCTTAACATGTTAACTCGTAGAAATATCACACATACAACTCATCCAGTGAATTAGTTCGTATTTAAGCACGTATTTCGCATCCAAAACTTACAACTTGGCACATAGAACATTTTCGCTTGCATGACAATGTCATGCATTCACAATGATCCAGACAAAACTAGTTCAAGTCAAATATTTTTCAATCAAGCTTTTGAAAAAGTAGATTTTCAAAATTCGTTGTAAAATATAATCAAACTGAATTAAAAGCACTGCAAAATGAAGACTTGTCATGATAGAGTTACTAACAAAGAATTGATTTTTGGATATGAGACGAGTCTATTACGAGATATTAACATCAAAGAATTAGATCTTCGATGACAGCTAAAAATCCACAAACAGTTAACCAGACCTTTAGATAAAAATATCTATCTTTGCAATAATTCAAGATTTAGTAGTCAAGTGGATATAATCAACAATGAAAAAGAAATCATGCACAATATTTACCCATAGTAATCCAATAAACCAACAGCAGTAAAATTGGAAAACAGTTCAATTTAAATCCAAGGTTCTTGGAATGAGCCATTTAAGCGTTGTGGAGAAAAATGACACTATTTCACCCCCATTGAAAACCCATTATCCAATTGTCCAAGCCATTCCCTCAAAAAAATTGGTTGATAATTACCAACAAATTTTGGCTTGTCCATGTTTGTAAGGTTTTACTTTGGCTATACTTTCTAGCATGGGCTAAATAGTGTCATTCTGAATGACACTCGCTAAATTGCGCTCCATATACAGAAGTAACAAAACCTTGGGTCCCTTGTGATTTTGGTACGATAAGAGTGATATTGCATGATCAAGGGCATTCTCATGTGCCTGTCTGTTGCCTACATCAAAATAATGTGTCCAACTTTTTTTTTTTTTATTTTGAGTTGTGCGTCAGTAGAGGAAACACAAGACTTAAAATTAAAAAGATTTTTCTGCTAAAACGATGGAAATTGTTGCCATAGTTTTGGCTGAAACGAAAATATTGCTAACATAAAGTTGGAACTGTATATAATTGGCAACAAAATTTGAAATAGTTTTGTTAACTTGACATTGCTGGCAACTTTTGGATATTACTGCAAAATAGCCTTTCTGATACTGTCTTTAGTTGGGACTTTTTACTTGCAAATCTATTATTTCTTGTAATGATTTGATATAGTAAGAATATGTTCTTTTGGTCAATCCACTTATAAAAACTCTGAATCTCCCAGAATAATAAAAAAGAAAACAATTTTACTTCTGCAATAACTGAAAGAAATTATTGACAAGAGAAATAATTTTCCAAAAGAATAGAGACAATGAAGAAAAGTAAGAAACAAAAATCCCATCCTTAACAATTGAACTGGGCGCAGAAAAAAAATTGTAAAAAAAAAAAAAATTAATGATTTCATGATATTAAAAGTTTGGTAGGGTCGAATCATACTCATCGGAGGCACGTAAATAAATAATCCGGAAATTCCATTTGGGTGAATTATATCAAGTGGATTTTACCATTTCCGGTGACCAGAATGCCAAATCCACCACTGTTTGAATTAGAAGCCAAATAAAGAAAAAGAAAGTTGTGAAGTACAAGAGAGTGTGTTTTATAAAATGAATAAATACGAACAAAGTAAAATGAATCCACCGCAATTGGTCAAATATATATCCGGCATAAACTCAAAATGACGAACTCCATGTGATGATCATCAACCAAGAAAATATATAAATACAAAAGTAGTCACATGCGAGCCGTCAAAAAATTATTCTGTCTGCGATAATTCCTATTTCTTTATTTGCAAATTAAAATTCCAAGCAAGAACTGGAATTCACACGCAAATAAAGAAAGTCGAACAATCAGTATGATAATCCAATAGATTTTACCGTTTAGCTGATTTATGCACTTTAACAATAAAAATACAATAACAGCTGTTAATGTATCATACATCGAGCAAGGGATTTTTTTTTTTTTTTTTTTATAGAAGCAAGGGATATTTAGACCATAAAAAAGCATGTTAATCTGGGTATTGTAAAATTTATCTAATTCTGAAGAAAATGACATACAACTATTCTAAAATTTCTCACTGAGTCAGTATAACAAACAGTCCTTTTTTGAGCTTCAAATTGAATCAAATGGAGCAGTATTGCTCGAAAAAAGAAATAATATTAAATCATAAAGATAACATCCACCATAAGCATATGCAGAGACTGGAAATTGATAAACCAGTTCCATTTTAGCTAAAATCAGTAATCACGTAAGCTTATTAAGAGCACCACTCGGCACACCAGCATATAATAAGGCGGAAACAGAATTAACAAACTAAATTAGCTCACCTTGTGACTTTCGATCCCGAACTTAAAAAGCCTAATCCCATTGTCCTTGAGGAACTCCACAGCAGGCTCGGGATATTGCTCGGGACATAAACATCTATACAATCAAAGACAAAATCCTCGATTATCAATTTCGAGACACCACCAATGGACTACAAACAATTAAGAATTAGAGATGAAGACTCACACGATTGAGCGGAGACCAAGCTTCTGAAGAAAGGAGAAGTTCGCGCAATCAGGAAAGCCGGACCTGAAGATGCCATTATCAACCATGGCGAAATTCAAGGGAGGAATGAAGCTGAGTTCATCGCCGGTTATCGGAGGAGAAAGCGAGAAATCGCTGTGGTCAACAATATCCACTTCGATTGTCTTGCACATCTCGTCGCCGTCGGAGTTTGCGGTGGCCTTGTGGTCTACTTTCATGAGAAAAATTTGCAGAGGGAGGAACAAGTTGAAGGGAAAAAATGAAACGGAAAACGATGATTTTAAAGAGAAGGAGAAAAAGTGAGAAATTGGGAATCACGAGGGATGTTCGGTTAAGGTAGTGCTGCAGTAGGCTTTATGACAGTTGAGAGGACGAAAGGGGAAAAAAGTGTGGGGTTCTTTCATAATAAAAATAATAATAAAAAATAACAAAAAGGGGTTGCGCTGGTGGCTCAGTGGTGGTAGAGTGGTGGCGCTACTGGAATTTGTAGAACAATATTTTAAGGTGGAGGCGGCAAAGGTAACCTACACTTTCAGACTGCGACACACACGGCTGAGTTGTGAGATTGTGTCTTTTGTGCTTTCTTATATTTACTTTTCACTAATTAATTTTAAGAGAGAATTAAAAAAAATTAATGATTTATTTTTTAATAAAAAAAATGTAGTTTAATTTGTTATAAATTAAAAATTGATATTATATTCTGTTAGTAAATAAAAAAAAATTTATTTATAATCATTATAAATATTGACATATCTACTAATATATATGAAAATTTTCACGCAGCCACTGTTAATATTATAATAGTTGTTAATGTAATTTCTTTTTCTAATACAATTTAGCATCAGTCATTAATTTATAATAAATTAAATTATAATTTTTTTTTCAATTTTTTAATTATTTCTAATTTTAATTGTGGGATAACTACACTAAAATACCCCTCTAAGCTTTGTAGTTACAAATATTTGTGAAAAAAGCATATTTCAGGGCCAATTTTGTTATTAAAAAATGAGTCACATTATTGAATTTTGACAGCATTCGATATAAATATTTTTATTAATGATTAGAAATCATAAATTAAAAGAAAAAAAATAGTGCATAGGGTTCATGAAATATAAATTAAAGATTAAACTTTATTTATGTGGTTTAAGCCATCACAAAACACTAGCAAAAGTATTCAATTTGCTTCTTCGTCTTTTAAATTTTTAAAAATTTATATTTTTTATAATGATAGTTTATTTAAAATTACCAGATTTTTGTAACCAAAAAAAATTTACCAGATTTTAGTTAGTTTACGTAATTGAAATTTTAGTATATATATTATCATATTCCTTTAACATTTGCAACATATTTTCAATATATTAGAGGTTATAATTGTATTTTTCAGCTTCATGTTTAGAATTTTCAGAATGTTGTATTTTAAAAGGGAAAAGTTGATTACAAAAATTATATATAATATGTAAATAAACATAAATTTTCAATACAAAGGGTTGCCGGGTTAGCTCAGTTGGTTGAGCGCTAATGACAACCCATTGTAAAAGACAGGATTTCGATCCCCTAATCCGTCATAATTTAAAGTTAATTTCAGTAAAAAAAACATTACAAAATTGGATAAATTATTAAAAATTTAAGCCAATGGATAAATTGACAATTTCAAAATTTTAAATACTAAATTGACTCGAAAAAAATAGTTAAAAAGATTTAGGTACAATACAAAGCCTTTAATAAAGTATATCATATATCATATTATGTTTGATTTTATGGTAAGGTATATATCCATTAAAAAAAAAAAGCATATGATATATCATGTTATGTTTGATTTTATAGTAAGATGAAAATTTCTATTCGTTATTACTATTTTTATTTGGAAAACTTTTTATTATAGATTATGTCTATATAAATTTTATCATTAGATATTTAATACATAAATAAAATATCATTATATTTATTTATATATTATATATCTAACAATTTGATTCATATGAACTTAATGCCAAATAGAATTTATCTTTTGTTTTTATAGCGTTATTAAAGATACAAAAAAAGGTAACATGCTAAAATAAAGGAAAAATTTAATTTTGCTCTTTTCTAAATTCTATAATAGATGTAGTAAGGATGCACAATCTGATCATGCTCGTATGATTTCATCATTATTTTTTTAAAAGATTAGTTAGGTCCGGATCCATTGTGACTCAATATTTAATGAGCCGAGTTTGATTTTTATTAAAATATTCGGATTCGATCCGGCATATTCGATATTATATATTAAAATAATTAATATTCACAAAAGGCCTTTAGTCGCCTAATCCACTGAAATTTGTTTGAGTGAGAATTAATTATTCAATCTCAATAGGATAAATTTATTTTTCCATGCAATTGAGGTAAAATAGTAAATTTTAAAAGTTATTGGGCAAAAAATAAATTGATGAATAAGGTTTTTATTTTTGGACTGAATTAAATTGAACTAATCTGAACTGAACTGAACTTAATATTGATTATTATAATAGGCCAATGTTATTTGTACACAATCTGATGTACACATTTTGTACACAATCTCATCTCTGCAATTCATTCTGTTTTGATCCAATAGATCGTGAAGAATATATCGTATGATCCATTGGATCAAAACAGAATGAATGGTGGATATGAGATTGTGTACAAAATGTATACAATGGATTGTGTACAAATAACGGGACCCATTATAATAATAATTATAAATATAATAATAATTATAAAATAATGTAAAATTAATAATCATATATAATAATAAAATAATTATAAAATTAGTAATAATAATAATAATTTTAATATTATTATTAATTAATAATAATAAATTAATAATAGAGTTAAATTAATTAAATTAAAATAAATTAAAATTAAGTCTAAAAGAAAAAAAAAAAACAAACGATTGAAAGTAAAAAATGTTTTGATACTTTTTTTTATTTTAAACAAAATAAATAAATAAAAAAAGTGGAGGAGTGTTGAGTTGGAGATGGCAAGTAAGTAACCAGTCATACACGCGAGCTTCATGCGTGTCGTGATAAAACTGTGTCGTTTTTTCCATTTTAAGTTAATAAATATTATTTTGGGTGAATAATAATAGAAAAAATGCACGGGTCATGGCACTATTTTCTTCATCCTCCACCATTATTGGTGCTTTACTTGTATTTCTATCAATTATAAAATAAAAATATTTT
>CAOJCR010563527.1:0-10329 GCA_948330485.1 Euphorbia neoarborescens | reverse complement strand
TTGGTAAAGAATAATGCAAGTTACAGCTACTGGGACAGTTAATCTTTATTAGAGATACTGCTAGCTGTCTTAATTGGGGGCTATTACGCGTTTCCTAGAAACCACTTAAAAGTTTGTGGGATTAAGTCCTGTTGCCAACATAAAGACAGTCCTACAAGGATCTTGCACATAGAGATACTGGCTGCGAATAGTTTTTCCTATTAGGTCTGATCAAATTAACTAAATAAATATGGATTAAAAAAATCATATTTGGTTTAATTAATGAAAATTAAATCTAAATTATTTAATTAGTAGAATCACATGTAACAATTTATTTAATTAATAGTTAATTAAATTACACATGGTAAATAATTTGATCAAATAAATTACATATAATTTTAATTGAATTAATTTATTATGATTGATATTTAATTTGTAATATGTGCGATTAGAATTGATTAGATTTTGAATAAAATCTAATTATGTAATTGACATATTTAATTAAATAAATTCATAATTTAAATTAATTGATCAATTGACCAATTCGGTGAAATTAAATAATTAAAATATAATATATAGATTTAATTTAACTATATGCAGAATGGTATTTTGGTTCGATGAATTTAATTAGACCGATCAAAATAAATGGACTGCAGAAAGCCCATGTGGTCTGCGTGAAACCTACCCAGTCTAGCTAGGGTTTCTACAGTCCATATTTAAGCATATTTTTGAGCCAAAAACCCTAATCTCTTCTTGGTGAAAAACGCAAATTGAGAGAGGAAGGAAGAGAGATTCTTTTTGGTCATTCGGCTCCATTCCTAGTAGTTCTTCGATGCCGTTGGACTCCGCTAGCACGAATTTATAGCCCTGAGTATATCGTATATTACTCTATGGCTAAAATGTAAGAATTCAGCGGTACCTCTCGATTGAGAAAACAGTAAGCCTTGAACTCCTCTTTAGGATTAGAAACCTTAACTATTCAATTTAATAAATTAGGAATTAAATCTGTCAGAATCACCCAAACGGTCCTATGGGGAATGGATCTGGAAAATTTTAAAGCCTTCTGCCGTACCTGATAATTTTACGAGCCTGAATCCAATCCCAAACAAAAATGACCTCATTTTCATTGTAAATGCTATGGAGTTTTGCT
Source organism: Euphorbia neoarborescens (assembly GCA_948330485.1). Taxonomy (NCBI): domain Eukaryota; kingdom Viridiplantae; phylum Streptophyta; class Magnoliopsida; order Malpighiales; family Euphorbiaceae; genus Euphorbia; species Euphorbia neoarborescens. Next base: position 9,200 of record CAOJCR010563527.1, on the reverse strand, counting down.
CTCGAGATCATTTTGGAGTTAAAACCATTTTTCAAAATATTAAAAAGTCAGGAGAAAATTTTCAAAAACGGGCCAATAGCTCCTGGACACCCCTTTTTAGCGGCACACATGTGTCCTACACGTGTCTGCCTCCTGGCAGACCGTCCCCTATTATTGGAAGTGGAGGGGAATTTTAGACATTTCCCTCCATTTTAAACATATAAAAGTAAAAAATTTTACATAACCCAGGAGGAGGACTTTATTTGGCAACTAGGGATCTAAAATATAGTAAGGGAAGCTTAAAAACTAGAGACTGAGGGGAGAAAATCTTAATCAACCGACATCCACCAAGTCACCGCCGGCTACCATGGGCCACCACTCTGGTAACCCCTTAAAATATCCAAAATTCTCCCTTTCTACCCCTACAACCTATGAACACTATAAAAATTTCATTTCCTGGCTTGTTTTGTCACTTTTAGAATTAAAGTTCCATTTTTTGGGTTTTTGGTAATTCAGATGAATCTCCTATATTTCTACTCCTGCAAATATAGATGCATGCTCCAAGGGTATCCCTAAAAACCTAAAACTCCTACCTTTTTATATTTTCACTTGTTTGGCTGTTTTGGTGTTGATTTTTTCTTTTTACGGATAGAATTGGAAAATGGACCAAAAATAAAAAATTGGTTAAAATTTTTGTTTAAATTTGTATTGTTTAGATTTTTTAGTTATAGATATTAAAATAAGCATACCTTTGCTGATTGGGAGTAACCCAGACTGATTAAGATACAAAATGGATAAAAATAGACTTTTGACTAACTTTGAACAACTATAACACGGGAAATAATTAAAATCTGAATCTGCCATAGTTTTAAAAATTGTTTAAAGTTGAATTCTACATAATTTGGAATAATTCCAGCATACAACAATGCACGTGATAGTACACAACGATGTGCACAAACTGCAGGCAACCTGTTGAAATTTTTGTTATGTGAATCTTGTTTGTTGTCTAATTTTTTTTATGCATTTTTATTATAGAACTGCATATGCAGCTTAGAAGAATGCATCTCAAAGCCGGTTAGGGCTGTTAAATCACCCTCATAATGGAAAAATGTGCATTTTCCATAAAATCACATTTTTCCTAAAAACTGACTCATTTTCTGCATGTATTAAAATAACTAAATTGAGCCAGCTATTTTCAAATATGATCAGCATAACACTCCATAAATTGGAAAAAATTTATTTTTGGTTGCGGCCTAAAGCCACCACTTGGCCTAAACTGGTCTGGTCGAACATGCCGAGTCAAACTGACCACCCCCCGTATGAATGATCCAGAGCAATCATATCTTCCCACTTCTTATTCAACATTGAATCTGTCTATTTGAGTCATGTATGCTTTATCTAACCCTCAATTTTTAGGTTTAGATTTATATTTAGGTGTTTTACTGCTTTTCATAGATGTATGCAAAGGTTTGACTGTTTTCCTAAAGTTTCTATATTTTAGGCAGGTTGTACATCGTCTCCCTCTTTTTATTTGAATTGCACTCCCCCTATTTAGGATTTGATGCATCCTGGGTTGTATAATTATTTTTCTTTTCCTCATTTATTTATGGCTTGTACGTGCTTGATCACCTTTATTAACTGCTTATACTTAAAATTTGGTATCCTAATATATGAATGCTTAAATTCCGTTCAATATGATTATCTGTATTAAGGCAGTTAACAATTGGTGTCTTTATCAGAACCCATCCTATAACATCCCAACCCGAGAGTTACAAGTCTATATCGTACGAACGTTGATTTAGACAGTTTAAGGATTTTAGATTGGTTTTGAAGAGTTAAGTATGAAAATTCTAAAATTTAACTGAGGTTTTGACGGGTGAAAATGAGTTTTAATGTTATGTTCGAGATTTGGAGTTCAGTTTATGGCTTTTTAAGGTATTTTGGACTTGCGGGATGTTACCTGGGGTTTTGGTTGAGGTTAGAATCGAGTTTGGATCAATTTGGAAGTGGAACGAAGTTATCAGCATAGCAACATGACGTATTGAGGAGGCTAGAATGGTGTGTTGATGGGTCTGAAGCAGAGTCTATTTTTATTAGTTCAACACGGCATGCCAGCTTGTGGCACGGCGTGTTAAACAGCCTGGCACGGTGTGCTGTGCTAGCACGACGGCATGCCAGGCTGCTGTCTCACGAAAATTAATTTTTCTTAGACAACACAGCGTGCGGGGGCTGATGGTATGACTTTCTCAGCTATTTTTTCAGCAATTCTCTAGAATTTTCCTGAGTTTTCTTGAGGTATTTTATTTTAATATAAAAAGGGGGATTTGTTGTGTTTGGATTGAGGAGAGTTCTACATGCTTCCCTTCTCCTTCTCCCTCTTCTCCTCTTTCCTTTTCCTTGTTTTTCTCTTGGATTTTCCTTTGATTCTTTTATTTCAACCTTGTGGTCTTGAGTTTTTGTGATGGAAAAGAATGGGGGATTGATGGAAACAAGTTAGGGGAGAGGAATTCATTGGTGTCGGGCTTCTTATGGTTACTTTGGATTTCTTTATTCTTATAAGTGAATATCTTACTTTTTGAATTTATGTTTTACTTTTAAATTGATTTTGATTTTGTTGTGATATTGATGTTAGATTTTGGTTATGTATATTAATGATTTGATATTAGTTTTGATCTATGGATTTGAAAGTTGTTTATGAAATAAGTTTGAAAATTGAATTATGGATATTTCGATATTGATTATGGGTTTTGATTATTGAATACAAATATGAAATTATGGATTTGATATTAGTTTTTGAAGTAAGATTTATGATTTTTGAATTGTGGTTTTATTGAGTTTGGAAATTGATAATTGAATTGGATATTGAATTTGAATTATGAAAGTGAGATTTATATTATTGATAAGTATTTTGATTTTGATGTTTGATTTTGGAAATAAGAAGTGTTGAGATTTGAATTAAGAATTGAAAATAAGAAGTTATGTTGAATTGAATTTTAATGGAAATCATGTTTTTGGTTTATGAAACGAAATTAGGTTTAAGGTTATAGTTTTGAGTTATGAGTTTATTATTTGGAATTTTTGAATGAATTGAATTGAAATGGATATTTATTCTGATATTGAAATCTGGATTGTTTTTTTATAAATATCCATCTAGACAGGTCTGGGTTAGTTGTTTTAATTATTAAAAGACCCTTTCTATTTAGAGAAAGGGCCTGAGTGCACTCAGCCGAAGTCCTGTTGTTGCATGGCAGGGTAGTGTTAGGTAAGTCCATGCGTTGATAGGCAGCGATAGAGATCTTAACTGTCTCAATTCTGGGCAGCAAAGTGAATACGTAAGACCTTGCGAGACTAATATATTTGATTTGGTTTTAGTTAATAATTTGGGGACGAGTCTAGGATGGATAAATTTGATATGATAGTATATAATGAATTTGATTTATAAAATTTTGACGTGGTATTATATATGGATTTGTTTTATAAAGTAATATTTTTGATTTTGGAAAATTTATTATATTTTATGAAAATTTTTTCATTGTTTTTGATATTATATTATATATGGATTTGTTTTATAAAGTAATATTATTGATTTTGGAAAATTTATTATATTTTATTGAAATGTTTTCATTGTTTTTGATATTAAGTCATTCAAGGGTTTTGATAAATAAATTTTGGGTTAAGATGAGCTGTTTTTCATTTGTTGGATATTCACTTACTAAGACGCCAGTCTTACTGTTTTAGTTTTAAAAAACAGTTTCAGGAAAGGAGCCCAGGTTTATTACGAGGAGTCAGTTCGGAGGTTTGGTCGGTGCTACTGAAGGTTGTCGACAAAAATGATTAGTATATTTGGTTATGTTTTTAAAGATTTGGATTTGTAACAAAAGTTTCGTTTTATATTTGAAGATTTTGCTTTTATATTTGAGTAAAGATCTTTCGACTTAAAGAAGGAATTCTTGTTGGATTGTGCATCAAGCTCATTGATTTTATTGTTTTAAAGTCGTTATAAAATCCTTTTTCGTGAGAGTCTACTTTAACACAGTGAGTTATTGGAGAGAATTCTCACGCGTAACACTCTACCCTTTGCGTTTTAGGGTCGGGTGTTACATATCATTTGAGCGATAGTTTGGGCTTGCTTGTACAGCTAAAAGCATAGTTCAAAAGGACATAAAATTCCCAGCATAAGCTATTAGCCGGGTGGTGACTCCAAAATACTGCTTAAAAGATTCAACCATTAAGCTTTAAAAACTGTTTTTCTATAAAACCCTTTTGAAAAGTGCATTTTTGAAATCGGATGATGAAGTGCCCTTCCAACTTTCTAAATCCTTTATTCGAGGTTTTCCCACTGACAGTGGCCACTCTATTGGTGGCTAATATTTTACACTAAAGATTTTCCTCAAAAATCTTTTCTTGAAAATTACAAAAATGTTTTGGAAAATGTGTTCGAACTCTTTTCCTCCAATCTTGAAAATATTTCTTCAAAATATTATCTGTTTAATTTTTTAAAATTTTTTTCTGCTTAGGAAAATCTTTTAAAAGAGTTTTTTGACAAAAAATGCCAATGAAATTACCTTAAAATTAAAACCTCATTTTAAGGACTTTAAGCACTTACCCATTTTATAGTATTTGCATTGTAATAGACTCACTTTTTCACAGACCACTCTAGGACCTCCACACCCTAGCCCTAGTGATTCTGAGAAGCGCCGCTTATGTTCTATAAGGTCACAAGGATGCCTATTTGGAGAGCCACTCATAGTTTTGTACACCCCCTTTCGTTTGAATCCTTAGGTGGGGAGAAGTGAAGAGTATATCTTGTTATGAGACCCTTTTGCTTATCCCTGACTTGACTTAACATGAATATGGTTGCCTTGGATATTGCCCTTTTGCCTTTGTCATGGAAAGGAGACCACTCATAGGAATAGTTAGAATTGTTTTGACCATGTTTGAGTAACAAGGATGGATTAGGCCCATTCTGTGCTATATGTTTCCTTTTTTCCCCATGTAAACAATTATTTCTACATGTCATCCATTGACATACTTCATTTGGATTCTAAATATCATGCTAACCATGATCTTTTTGATAGTCATATACATTTTTTATGCATTCCAAACTCATATCTCACACTATATCGTATTATATTTTCTAACCACATTTTTATGCAGCAATGTGCATTTGTGTGAATCATTAGCATCCGTTTTGTCACTACAACCATACATTCACACTATAATTATTACATAATACCCACTGCCATAGCTATACAAATTTGTATACCATTTCACATCCACATTTTCTATATGACACACACTGCTATATCATGTAGAAATAGTCATACATATTGGCATGCCATTTCACCTTCACATTTTCTATGTGACACATGCTACCATGTCATATAGAAATAGTCATACACTTTTGTATGCCATTTCATATTGACATTTTCCACATGACTGATTATGTCAATTTTACCTTATATTCTAGGTATTATTTGTAATAAAGTGGTACTTAGCTTGACTCGTTTAATGTGTTTTCATGCTTATTTCATGTATTTTCGGGGTTTAGTCATTTTTAGGGTCTTATGTAACTTTTGGTTTTTTTCATTTATTTTTGGTTTATTTATGTGTTTTAATATTTTTTTCGTCCGAGGTCTTTTAAGACCAAGGACTTGTATATTTTGATGAGTTTGTTGAGATGACAATGTAGTTATTAAGGCCCGATTCGGGTGTGAGGAAGTTGCACACGTGTGAAGTCTGAGTTCAAGCTTAATTCTCCAACATCTTTAGAGTAAATTTCAAGGCTGTTAGAGATTGATGCTAGAGATACTTATTAGGAACAAAGTTGAAGAATATTCTTTCTCCTTTCAAACGGAACTGTAATTTCCATATTTAGACATTGGATGAGAAAGTTATGTTTTATACAAGTATGAGTGTGCAAGCTATCAATTTGCGTTACTCGACAAGTTATAGACTTGTATACAAGGAAACATTTCAAGAATGTTTACTCGTCCTACAAGTCAATAAGACTTTGTGGGCTATATAATGAGTAGATGCACAATACTCACCACGTAGCAGCTCGAGTCACACCAAGAAAACCCTAAATTTCTTATTTCTTATCTGAATTGAGTCCCGTTTATTTTGAAACTTTACAATACTATTCTGAATATATAAATAGAACATTATAGACTAGTTTAGGTTATATTTGAATTATTTTTCTCACTTTTATGTTGGATAGAATTTAAGGATCATTCATTCTTCCTTTCTTCACAAGTTGTAATTGGATTTCTTTTATTTGATCAAGATTGTTGGTTTATTATACAACTCATATTTCCTGTTTACGATTTGCGATCTTTGTGATTAACAATTCTATAGTGTATCATCTTTGTTCAACTACAATTTTATAATCCATTTGATCGAGTGAAGGCATAAGTTCTCTTATCTTTTTGCTTTATGATCTTGTTAGATTCTTCACCACTGCTTGAATCGATTGAATGTCATTAAATCAGTATGGCTATATTGTGAAAAAACTTTATTGTTTTTAGAGTTTAATTATTTTTATTCATTTGAATTGAATGTTTATAATTGTTTTGGTCTCTTGAGGTTCTTTATTTATTAAAGGTGAATATTTATGGTTCTACCTGGAATCAATCTTAGGCAACTATTGGATCTGATAAATCTGTGGAATATATAGGCCCGTAGTTTCAGAACCTAAGAATTGGTTTTCCTTGGAAAAATTATAAAAAAACTAAGGAATAACCAAGACCTTTGGATACAGTAATTCAATAATTAATTTTGAATGATCTAGGGTTTTCAATTAACCTAATTTCAATTGCTTGCGTAATACGTAGTTTCATGCCCATTATCATTCATAGATTGGGTAAAATTCATTGGTTGATGAAATTTTGATCATTACAACCCAATATTAGAAGTGGATCATTAGGTTAGTTTAGAGAGTTAATTTAGATTAAAATTTAATTGCTTTAATGTTGTCGCTTAAACACGCTAGGAACCCATGTAGTCTAGTGATTGTGTATTTACCTGTGACATGGTACATTTTCCTAAAGTTGAGTGATTAGAGCATTAGTTTTTATAGCTACTGCTGAACTATAAGGTTTTTGGCACCATTGTCAGGGAATTATTTTCCCACAACATCAAACTAAAGGTCAAATAGCTAATTTAAGCATTGTTTATATGTATATTTGTTTGAGTGTTTAATTCTTTTATTATTAATTGAGTTTTTAGTTTTTTTATTTAATAGTTTTTTATTATTAATTTTTTTACTGGAATATTTTCATTTTGTTTATTTTTAGTGTATGCCAACTCGCTCTTTTAGTTCAGTCTCTTTGTTCTTTAATCCTGAGATTGAATATTCTAGTTGTAAGACTCGTATTGAATGCAGAAACTAAGAAGCTCAGATGGACACTGAATAATTGAGAGCTGAAGTAGAGTGCTTGCTGCACGAGAGAGATGTTGGGAATTGGATTCAGGCCCGGAAAATCATCAGGCCTGGCAGAAGTCTTTTAAAATTTTCTGGATCCAATCCCTATTGGGACCGATTAGGTGATTATGGAAGATTCAATTCCTAATCTATTATTTGAATGGATAGGGTTTCTAAACCTAAGAGGGGTTTAAGGCTTATCGATTTATCTCGTAAGAGATACCGCTGAATCCTGATGACTCGACCACGGAGTATTGCACGAGATACTCTGGACTGTGAATCCCTGCTAGCGAAGTCCGACGGAGATCGAGATCTACTGCGGAATGGAGCCAGATGATGACCAGAAGAACTCTCCTCCTCCCCTCTCTATTTTCGAAAATCCTAATAAAAAATTAGGGTTTTCACTCATCACATTGGCTTTTATATGGAATGTGGAAACCCTAGCTAGGCCAACTGTGTTTCATGTAGACTGCATGGGCTTTCTACAGTACATTTATTTTGATCGATCCAAATAAATTTCACCGAACCAAAATACTGTTTCGCATATAGTAAATTAAATTAAAACATTATATTTTAATTGTTCAATTTTATCGAATTGGTAAATTGATCAATTAATTTAAACTATGAATTTATTTAATTAAATTTGTCAATTACATAATTAGATTTGATTTAAAATCCAATTAATTCTAATTACGCATATTACTAATTTAATACTATTCATAATAAATTAATTCAATTAAAATTATATGTAATTTATTTAATTAAATTATTCACCATGTGTAGTTTAATTAATTGTCAATTAATTAATTATCACATGTGAACTAATAATTAAATAATTTAAGTTTAATTTTATTAGTTAAATCAAATATGATTTCTTCAATCCATATTTATTTAATTAATTCGATCAGGCCATATAGACAAAACTATTCGCAGTCAGTATCTCGATGTGCAAGATCCTTGTGGGAATGTCTTTATATTGGAAGTAGGAGTCACTCCCACAGACTATTAAGTGGGTTCTAGCAAACGCACAATGCCCCCAATTAAGATAGCTAGAAGTATCTCTAATAGAGATTAACCGTCCTGGTAGCTGTAACTTGTATTATCCTTTGCCAACTAATAATCCGAAGATATGTATATAGTAAGGGGCATGCTTCCGTCATCCCGCACTACTATATCTTCCTTGATCTAGATTAGATTCTCGAGGCAAATGAGTACCCAACTCATTTGGGTGCGGCCGCACACTCTCAATCTTAATCCATCAAGTGACCGGTGATATCATCTAAGTCATAACTCAGTGGTAATTCCATCGACACATTACCATCACTTATATGTTCACTGGTTCACCCAATTATACCCATATTTGCATCCTGTTATAGATACGTTAGGTGTATGTCAAAGTGCATGAGATTCCATGCAGTGATGTAATGTTCTCAGGTCTAAGGATAAACAGGCCTACCCAAGAAACACAGCAATGACGACTTTACCTTGTAGTGTTTCCTGTGTGGATCTTTCCAGTACAATGTAGAGTCTACATTTACCCACATCCTTAATTACCTTATAATCAACTGATGCACATGTTTATTGTTATATTCATTCCCACGAGCTAGAACTATAATACCCCGGATAATTAATAAATATTTTTTTTCAAATTAAATATTTTTTTTTCTTCTTCTCATTTTTTTAAATTTATTTAAATTAATACTATGGCAATTAATATTTAATATACTTCCATGATTTTGCTTAATTAAATATCATGATTTAATTTATGCTTGACCTTTGATTATTATTTGGGTGTCTT
>CAOJCR010559208.1:0-11601 GCA_948330485.1 Euphorbia neoarborescens | reverse complement strand
CTGACTCGATTACAATTTCTCATTCATCATTTATCCACATTATGCGTATAATAAACCGTTTTAAAGATATTAGGACATGATTATATATAAATACATCATTTCAATTCTTATCTTAACCACGTCATAATTTGACTATACGTTTATCCACGCTATATTATCCAAATCATATTAAGAAGTTTCACAATATTATATTGCTAAATCTCAAACAGTTTTTAGTCGATGCTGTAACGTAGAAAAAGTAATTTTTCAGGAAAAAAGTCTCGGGAAAATCAAATTTTAGAACTTCTTCATCTATTAGACTTATGATATAAAACTATGCTTCTCTTGGAATGATCTCAATGAAAGAACGTTATATTTCAAAGGAAATTTGTGAACAGAATTTCATAAAATCTTCTAGTTTTACAATGCCTAATCAAACACTGAGAGAAAAATGAAATTTCCAAGTTAGTTCTTGTCATATTGTATGCACTTTTCTTTTTATTCCTATCTAATATATACAAGGCATACAACAATATTCCTGCATCCACAGTTGAAGACAAATCTTATTACAATCATCACTTCAACTCTTCAAGATCAAAACCTTTACCTACTGCATAATCTGCAAAGCTATACAATGACAACACACTCTCACCATATTTCTCGAACATCCAACTCTTTGTTGGCCTGGGTTCTCAGCTCTTCTGTCTTTTCCATGCATATTTAATTTATTTATTACATATATTTAAATTGAATATGGAAGGTGAAATTTTCCATATACCATTGGTACCAATAGAATTCGGAGTGCTTAATTTCAGAGTTATGATGACTCAATATTCAATAGGAGCAAAACTGTTAGTTTTGCATAAATAGATGAAATCCATTAGGCCATAACAGGATTAGTCATAATGAGTGAAATTGATGATTTCACAAATAATGAGTTTGTCTTAATTTAAATAATTATAAATTGGAATGACATGATCATGCATCATGTTTGTATGTTATGCACGACAGGTGCTTGTTAATTAAAGTTTAGATGTAAGTTTTAATTAATTTGTAAATATGGCTTGTGTGTAATTTTTTTGATGAAATTTTAGTGTAAGAATGTATATAATAAATTATATACTTGTAACTGCATCAAAGACGGATAGAATCCAAGGTGGATGCATGGATGAGATTTGTAGGCTTTAGATAGGATATCTAGTCGTCTTTAGGTTGTATTAAAGGCTCATAAAATCTCTTTTATATTATATTATATAAATACTGTTGCATTTATGCATGTATAGATGTATCATTACAATTAATATGACTCGTATATAAGCATAAAGTTTTTCTCGAATCTATGATGAAACAGCTAAACGCTAGCTTAATATGCTAAGTATATATTTATCTAGTTATGACTAGGTAGGGAATCTGAGGAACAAGAAATCTGATAAAAGATCTATGAAATCTGAGTCAATTGAAAAAAATTAACCTAGTGAGAAGTCAAAAGTCAATGCTCGGATATGGTTATATATGCATGGCTATAGTTTATAGTTGTACATATATGGTTTTAACTGGGAATGCATCGGAAAGTCCCTATTTAGAACGTAAGTGATTATAGTTGTGTGGCTATACCTATAGCCACTCGACTATTATACGCGGATAGAATTAGATTTAATTCTGATTGACATACTACACAGGAAAAAGCTCCTAAACTAATTAGGAGTCTTTCCCAGAGTATAGAAGCTCCCATTACAGAAACCCTAGGGAGGAGGAGGCAATTCTTAAAAAAAAAGAAGAAAAAAGGGACAGAGAAAAAAGAAGAGAGACCAGTGAAAAAGAAAGGGATAAAAACTAAAAGGAAAATAGAGGAATCTAGACTAGAATTCGACGAGAGATAGGAGAGTAATCTTGCGAAGCTAATCAAATTTGAATTTTGGTAGTCGTCAGAGCTTGTTCAACCGGGCTTTTGCTTTTTCAAAAACTGGTGAATTTTGATATAGGTCCAATTTATGATTTGCTTTTTCATATAAGCAATAGCATCATCATTAGAAGAGGTATTATCCAAAGTGATAGTAAATAACTTTTTAGTTTCCCACTCCAACAAAAAAATTTCAATCAACATGTTAATATCATTACCCTTACGAGAATCCATTTCAAAAAAAGCAATCACTTTTTTTGTGCAAATGACAACAATCATGAATGAAATGAGTAGTGATGCACATATAATTAATTCTTTGAATAGATATCCATGTATCAATTATGATTGAAATTCTCTATGCATTATTTTTTAAGTAAATTTTTAATTTCAATTTCTCATCATCATACACTTAAAGTCCACCGAGAGGAAACCTTAATCATAGGATTAGCAATATTCATCATCCTTTTATAAGTTTTTCCATCTATAATTCTAAAAGAAAACTCATAACTAAAAATCCATCTAGCAATACCATCCCTAGAAGCTTGCTGATCAAATTTCCAAGGAGACAATTTTCCTACATTTTCATCATTATCACCCTCCCTAGACATTGTAGAAGGTTGAAAAGAAATTTGAGTTTGAGTCAACTTTGATTTAGTATTATCAGGATTTTAGGATATTTTTTTATAACACTTATTCAAAGTAGAAGTGCCATTGATTGGTCCATCACACAAGTACGACTTCCCACAGTGAATGCACTTTTGTTTCTGTTTGTCACTTACTAGATCCTTGTATTTTTTAAAGTGATTCCTAAAAAGTGCTCTTGTAGCCATTTTTTGCTTCGTTTTGTTGGAGTCAACTTCTTCTTTGTTTCTTTGGGGATGAGATTTGGTTGGCAATGGCTGATCTAGTTTGGTTAATTCTTGAGGTTCTTTTATATCCATATCCTTGCTCATAGTGTCTACATTTTATATATAGAATCCAAGTTTTGGATTTGTTTGATTGGGTCCTTCTGCCATCTGAATAGAAGAAAAAAATATAAAAACATAATTAGAGGGTTGCTAAATTGATTATAAATAAAACTTTAGCAATAAAAACTAAAATATGGTGTTTGTTTGTTTAAACCAAACAATCCTTTTGATGGAAATACTTGCTTAGCCCTAAATGTAACTTAGGAGTGAACTATGTGAGCAATATTTATGGTCAACTATAGATACAATAGTTCATGAATTCTTTTGTTAGATCTTAAAGGATGACTCAACAGTGTATGCATAGAAGTGTATATTACTAAGGATAGTAACATTTAAGTAGTTAATTACTTGAACAATAAGCATAATTAACTATTTAGTACTAGCAAATGGATTTGATAGAAAATTAGCATCAACAATAGAGAAACAATGTGCAAATCCTAACTCTTTAACAATAGTTCACATCAATAGCAACAGTGAATAGAGAATATACTAGTGTTTTAGAGAAACAACACTGAAATCTCAAGTGATGTTTCTGACGAGAAATCTTTCTCTCCGGGTAGAAAAGTCACCGTCGTTCATCTGTGAAGCCTGAAACACAGTAGAAAAGACACCGATGGTCCGATTTTGGGGACTCCCCGATGCTTAAGTCAGCTTATAGCTTTTTTAGATTTAGAAGAATGAACTTAGAAAATGATAGAAGAATAACGTACCCTTTTACCTGAGCTTTTACCCCTTTATATAAAGGATCTCATAACTAAAATCTATTGGGAATGTTCACTGCCAATCATTATTGTCTCCTATGAAAAGACTGAATTGCCCTTCTACTGTCTCAGATTGGGGAACAACCTTTTTGGAGGTCTTAAGCGTGTTTGATGAGTCATCTTTTGCTGGTATGACTTAGTTTTATCATCCAATTTCTGGGTTATTGATCCGGTATGATCCTTGCTTGACCACCCGGTCTCTCGAGTAACGGTCCGACCTTTGGTCATAAGATCTGGCTTTGATTATGAGATCCGATCTTTGACTACGAGATCCGGTCTTTGACTACGAGATCCGGTCTTTAACTCTAACATCATCTAGTGATACAAAACATAGTATTTACTCTGAATAGAAAAATGTTATTGATTGTCATTAGTAGTCCCTCCTTAATAATTTCGAGACCTTTTAAGGTTGAATCAGCTTTTGAACTATCTTTTCAAACCAAATGGCTAATCCCGCTAATTTTCAAACCTTTCCTTACTACTGCATTTATGATGTCGACCCTCGAGACATACGCCATCAATTGTGCATCTGCCATCTATACACTTTATCATTATTAACCCTAGGAGTCGCTTCGTTCTCCTTCTTACCCCTTTATAAGCAGCTTTCTTCTTCATTCTTTTCTTTTACCTTTCATTTTTGCTGCACTCGACCTTCATTTGCTGCTCTTTGTCCTGAGAGATTTCTGGGTTTTCTGCCTCATAAAGCTCTTCGATTTCTAGACAAGGTACTTAAGTCCTTTCTTGTTCTTCATTTTATTATTGTGCTGTAATATTTCTTATTAGGGTTATTAGATTCTTGTAGATAACTGAACCTTATTCATTATGCCATTGTAGAACATATTGCAAATCTTGAATTTCTGTCTTCAATATCTTTTAGGGTCATACTTGCTTTGACCGATTCTGAGAACTTAGTTGAGATCATAGATAACTTTGCATTTAGTGCTTCTAATCAGAGTATCGTATATACTGACCTTACCCTTTTTTCTCCTAGCTATAGCCCAGTAAACTAATAATTGCCCAAACTCACCATGCTTGGAAATTTATCTCCTCCCGTAGAGGTTCCTATGAACTCTTATCCGGAATATAAGGCTAGATCGAGTCGCTCGGTTGTTCAGGAAAAAGTTCGAGTTAGGGATATTGCATCAGAAATTCATCTAGACTACATAGAGCAATATCATAGTTGTTATGCCTGGATGGATAAAGTGGACATTATCTACCAGACTAATCAAACCGAGCAACCCATCCACCTGTGGGGTACTTAACTATCTACCTGCAGCAGATTGATAATGGTTTCCATTATCATTTAACATCCAGGCTAGCCCAAATTTTAACCGCCTTTGACCTCTGTCCTGTCCAGATACATCCTAATGCCTGGGCAGATCTTATAGCTGAGTTCTGGTTATTCCAGAACCTGGACATTGATCTTGATGCTGTGCTGCCAGACTCCTGATATCTCCCTTTGCCGTGAGTACGAGGACTTTGCCTTTTTTATAAAAAATAAAAAATTGTGGTACCGCTTTAGAAAGCAAACATCTTCTGTGAAGCACTTCAAGGAGTTTTGGTTCTATCTCGGGTTCAAACCAGCCCCAAAATAGAGACTTTCCCCTTGGAATGGAAATCGTTTCTCAACTAGAATCGATGGAGTAGATCGAGGGCCCAAGAGATGGATATCCATTTGAAGAAGGTGCTTGAAGTCCCGCGTCGCTTGACCTATACCGAGGCCGTCCATGCCATGTTCTATATCATACCTTTAGTGTGGAAAGAGCAAAGTACCCGAAAGATAAAATATAAAACTCCCGGATTCAAAATTGACTAAGGTATTAACTTCTTCTTTTTTCTCTTTCAGCTTTATTCATCATGAGCCCTGATCCTGACTCCTTGCTCGCTCATAAATTAACTTTGAAGAAAAAGAAGGGCCTGATACGATCAGATACCAGTATTGAGATTCCTGCAGTCAACGAGCCAGGTCAAACCCAATCTAGTTCGACTCCTCTGATCATCGTGGATCCTCCAGCTTCGATAAAAATTCCTTCTCGAAAGAGATAACAAGTTCTCTAGGTACACATATGTCTTTCATTTTGAGTATATTTTACGCTTTTTTTATTTAATATAACCTTATCTCTATGTACATCAGGAGGTGGGATCTTCTTCATTTCCTCCCTCTTTGACTAAGTTTTGGCAGAATCAGCATAGGCCAAATGTTTGGATAGTCCATCCCGAAGTATAGGCCGATCTTTGTGCTAACATACTATTGTCGAGAGATAAACATGAGTTAGACCTTATTCGTCCTGAAAAGGTGACCCAAAAAGCATTCAAGTATACTTCAAAGGTAAAAAGAGTAACACTTTTGTTTCCGTAAGCCTCCCGTTAGAGTTTCCTAAACCTCCCACTCTTTGATGCAGGCTTTATCTGTGCTGGTCGAACTGTTTGGTCGTATCGAGCATATGTTACTAGAGGAGGCTCGTTTAAAGGTATCCAGGGAGCGCCTTAGGGACGAGATTTGCCATATGGCCGAAGCCTCTTCTCTTCAAGAGCAAGGGATGACCCAACTGAAGGTGGAGAAAGCCTCACTCAGAGCTGAGATAGAATCTTTGAGACAAGCATCGGAAGCGAAGGCTCAAATTGAAATCGAGACCGAACAGCAGGTGGCCAATGAATATACGAAAAGGTACTCAGCTTGCCTCGAGCTTTATGGAGAGAAGATTCATAAGGCATATTCAGAAAGGGTACTAAACTTAGATCCCTTCGAAGTGAATTATCCTACTGCAGATAAAGTGAATGCATATTTGGATGAACAGCAGAATGTTGAAGATCTAGAGGCTGAGGGTGAAAATGACCCCTGTAGTTAGTTGTTTTTAAGCCGCTACTTACTTTTGTTTAAAAACACTTGACATTTTGTTCTTTAATGAATGTGCTACTTCTACTTGTTACATATATATTTGTCCATTATTTTTGCAAGATACATATCTTAACACATTAACTTATTTGCTTAGCAATGCTTTCGACGATTCGGTTTTTACCTGTTCCTTTTGCCTTTAGATAGTTTTGTTGCTATTTAGGCTTTAGAGATCCGGCTTTTCTGCCTTTAGTTTGGCGTTGTTATTTTAGGCTTTTAGGTTTAAACCTGGTCCCTGCTTAACATGCCTTTTATAGCTTTTACTATTCAAACTTTGATATTTGGCTTGTTAGCCCTTTTCTTTGCTCAGCCTTTTTCCTTTTGAATCATATACCATATGAAATTTGTAAACTTAGCGTCTTAGACTCGATTTTTCGGTCTGTATAGAATATTTTGGCTCAGCGTTTACCTTTTTAGACTTAGCTTCTCCACCATATAGAATATTTTGGCTCAGCATCTATGTCTTTTTAGACTCGACTTTTTTATGCCATAGAGAACATTTTGTTTTAGACTCAGCGTCTTGGCCTATTATGACCCTGTTCTTTTTGACTGAATTTGTTTGAACTGAACTTAATTTGTTTGAACTGAACTGAATTTGTCTGAACTGAATTGAATACTGATAATTATAATAGTAATTATCAATATAATAATAATTATAAAATAATATAAAATTAATAATGATATATAATAGTAAAATAAATACAAGATTAATAATTATAATAATAATTTTATTATTTTTTATTAGTTAATAATAATAAATTAATAATGGAGCTGAATTGGACTGAACTGAACTGAACTGAATGGATCTAAACTGAACTGAACTGAAATTAAGTCCAAAAGAACAGGGCCTATGTGGCTTGGCTTCTATGTCCGGTGACAAATTGACTCGAAAGTATATACATATAAGATCAGGCTTTTAACTTCTTCCCTCTATTAAGGTAATTTACAGCTTTGGTGACTCGAGGATTGTCTACCTCGTTAAAAACTTGGTTAGGGAAAACCCTTTGGAAAAAAATCGTTAACTAGGGAAAAAGAGTATAGCAATTTCTAGCCCCCTTTCACTCTAATGGAAAATATCTTCTTAAACTACAAACATTCAATGTCCGGGGGACATTCTTCCCGTTCATTTACTGCAGACGATAAGCTGTCAGACCGATTACACTTTTAACAATGTACGACCCTTCCCAGTTTGCTCCCATTTTGCCTTTACCTTCCCGGCTTTAGGAGGCTTCAGGCTCTTTTAAGACTAGATCTCCTTTCTTGAGATGGACTTCTCGAACCCTTCTGTCATGGTATGTTGCTATCCGGCTTTTATTTGTAGCCATTAAGATGAAAGCATTTTCTCGCTTTTCTTCCAAGGGGTTTAGCTTATTCCGGATGTTGAGCTCATTTTCTTCGGCTGAATAGTATGTCACCCTTTCACTAGGGGCCCTTATTCTGTCGGGATGACCGCTTCCATGCCATATGTCAAAGCGAAAGGAGTTTCTCCTGTGGATGTTCTGGGAGTAGTCTTGTATGCCCATAGGACATAATTTAGATGATGCAGCCATGAGCCTTTGTGCTTTGATAATCTTTTCCGAAGTCCATCTTCGATGGTTCTATTTGTCACCTCTGTCTGGCCATTACTCTGAGGATGACCCATCAAAGAGCATCTGTACTCTATTTTTAGATTTTTATAAAACTTCTGGAATTTTTTTGAGGTGAATTGGGTTCCATTATTGGTGATGATTTTGTTGGGGATGCCGAACCGAGTCACAATTTGATCTTTAAAAAATATGATAACCTTCTCGGGAGTTATGGTGCTCAAGGCTTCGGATTCCACCCGTTTAGTGAAGTGATCAACAGCCACGATGATCCACTTTCTCTGTCTGCTAGCTTCTGGCATAGGCCTAATTAGATCAATCCCCCAGGTGCTGAAGGGCCATACTATATATATTGGTTTTTGATTGGTAGCAGGCCGATGGCTTCTTATCGTATTGACTTGACACTATTGGCATTTTTTGACGTACTGTATAGCATCTTCTGCCATGTCTTCCCAATAATATCTAGCCAGTCGTGTTCTTTTTACGAGAGTGGTTACTACCTGATGCACTCTGTATATTCCTTCATGCATCTCCCTCTGGATTTAGATTCCTTCTTCTCTGGAAACGCACTTTAGCCATGGATGAGTGAAGGATTTCCTCATTAGCTCCCCTCCAGTAATGGCATATCTAGTAGATCTTCGAACGATCCGGCCAGCCTCTTTCTCGTCTTCTGGTAGTTCTCCTCTAACAAAAAGATTGGGGTTCTCCAGTCTTCCTCTTTCCTTTCGGTCATCAAGACTTCTCTTTCTTTATGGCAGGGCTTTCCTTGTCTTTCAAATGGATAAGTTAGCATTTGCCATTCGTCCGGGTGTGCGGCTATTTTGGCAAGCTTATCTGCCTCTTTATTTTGATCCCTCGGGATATTTTTAATCTGCCATAGTATCCCTTTAGAGTCCAGCTCGCTTAATAAACTTTTTGCTTTAACCAAGTACTTTCCTATGGAGCTTTCACTTGAAAGCTTTTATTGATTTGTCCGGTTACTAGCTTTGAATCACTCCAGACTATTACTCGATCTGGACTGATCTCCTTTATCAGATCTAGGCTTTTAATTAAGGCTTTATACTCTGCAGCACTGTTAGTTACATAGAAATCAAGTTTTGCTGCATATTGAAAACATAATTTATCGGGCCCTTTTATGATAATACCGATGCCAGCTCCTTCTGATGGCGAGGCTCCATCCATATAGACTTCCCATTGTTCAGCTCGGACAATTGGTTCAGGCTCCAGCCCAACAAACTCTACCACGAAATCCACCAATATCTGTGCCTTCATGGATGTTCAAGCCTCATATCGAATGTCGAACTCCCCCAACTTCATGACCCATTCGGCCAACCTTCCTGTCGTGTCTGGCCTTTACAGCACCTTCTTCAGAGGTAAATTTGTCCATACCACTATTGTGTGTGCTTGGAAGTATGGCCGAAGCCGAATAGCTATAAATGTTAGTGTCAAGGCTAATTTTTCAATTTCGGGATACCTGGTTTCTGTGTCTTTGAGCACTTTGCTAACATAGTAGATGAAAAATTGTTGGGACCCTTCTTCTCTAACAATTACTGCTCCAATAGCCTCGCCTGTTGCCGCCATATACAAGAATAATGTTTCTCCTTCCTCTAGTTTGCTCAGCAAGGGAGTGGAACTTAAAAAGCTCTTTAAATCTTCAAAGGCCTTTTGACAACTTTCGTCCCACTTATTCCCTTGTAGAAAGGTAACCACCTTTTTGTAGAAAAAGAAAGGAATCTGCCCAAGGCATTGATTTGGCCATTGAGCCTTTAGAGCTCATTCAGGTCCTTGGTGGCGTCATATTCTGAATGGCTTGGATTTTGGCCGGATTAGCCTCTATCCCCGGTGTGACACCATAAATCTCAGGAATTTTCCTCCCTTTATCGCGAAGATGCACTTCACGGCATGGGAGCTTGTGGATTCCATCCTCCTACAGCTGCCAGAATATAACTAGGTGGAGCAGTTGCTGGTGGTGGTGGTAAGGCCCCCTGCCTGTAACTTGGGTAGCCTTGGCTTCCTTCTGCTAACACAGGAGCTGGTGTCTGAAACAACGATCTAGTGATGCTACCTCCTTCAGAGCCACCGGTAATGTTAACCAGCCTGATCGGTGTTTCTTCAGCGGATGATGATCCATCCATAGATGAATCTCTAACCATCGCTTGTTGTAAAATCGCAGTATGTTGCTGAGATATCCCATAAGATTGGATTATCTGCTCCACAGTAAGGAGTCCTGGCTCCAGGCTTGTTGGGTTTCCTGAACTGAGACTGCTATGAACTTGAGGATTTGTTGTACCAGAAGGCATTAGATCTGAACCATTTGCTGAATCTGTCGCCATGATTTTCTGAACCACAGCTTTACCGCACCAATGATGTTTCTGATGAGAAATCTTCCTCTCCGGGTAGAAAAGTCACCGTCGTTCGTCTGTGAATCCTAAAACACAACAAAAAAGACACCGATGGTCCGATTTGGGGGACTCTCCAATGCTTAAGTCAGCTTAAAGCTTTTTTTGATTTAGAAGAATGAACTCAGAAAATGATAGAAGAATAACGTACCCTTTTACGTGAGCTTTTACCTCTTTATATAGAGGATCTCATAACTGAAATCTGTCGGGAATGTTCCCTGCCAATCATTATTATCTCCTATGAAAAGACTAAGTTACCCCTCTGCTGTCTCAAATTGGGGAACGGCCTTTTTGGAGGTCTTAAGCGTGTTTGTTAAGTCATCTCTTGCTGGTATGACTTAGTTTTATCATCCAGTTTCCGAGTTATTGATTCAGTATGATCCTTGCTTGACCACCCGGTCTCCCGAGTAATTGGTCCGGTCTTTGGTCATAGGATCCGATCTTTGACTTCGAGATCCGATTTTTGACTACGTGATTTGGTCTTTGACTCTAACGTCATCCTTATCATAGTATTTACTCCGAATGGAAAAATGTTATTGATTGTCATCATCAAGTAACATATATAGAAGACTGATCAGCAATATCAAAATGTGTTATTCATGCATAAGTACGCACATATTCAGCTTATAGTATGAGCAGTATATTCAAAGGACTTACCAGCAACTGTCAACTGATCAAGGGAAACAATGTTGATCAAGAAGTTCTCGCAAATGTAAAGATTACCACATTTTTAATATTCTATCATGAACATGGATAGCGAAACACATCAGGCAGAATAGCTGGAAGAGTATAGCTTAAGCTTTAGAATTAACAACAGAATATTCAGAATTAACAACACATTGGCACGACATAGCATCGTACAAACATAGTAGCACATCATACAAACATAGCGGCATACTATTAACTTAAGATCATAAAAAATAGGAGTCAAGAACAATTAAAGCATATTACCAGTTGCATAACATGATAAAATAAATTAAGAGCAAATTGAACAATTAGTAATGCGAAAGAGATGCAAGATATAAAATATTTAAATTTATGCTAATCTGAAAGTCGAAAAAATTTTCAAATCAAGATTCTTGAATTTGAGAAGTTTTTGAGGTGTGACGCCAATG